>OY747719.1:25494146-25571646 GCA_963556495.2 Valencia hispanica
GTTGAAATCGTTTAGTCATAGTCGTCAGACCTGTTCTTGTTCTTTTATCAGCTGGATATGAAGGGATTGCCTTTCATTCACCATCTCTTCCTGCTCTTTTAAGGAACACACGTGGAACAAGTACGAGTTAAGTAAAGGCGTATGTGCTTCAATATAGGATTTAATCTCAGTGTAATGTCTTGTGAACAATTTCAGAAAGTTAGGTAGGGGGAAGAAAAGACTTCAAGGTGATGGTGAAGAGCACCTCCTCATCCGAGATGCCCCCAAGCAAGGTTCCAAACTGTGCGTGACCCTAACCTTTAACCCGCCTGTAGGACAACCAAAACATTATTTTTAATTTTGCTGCTTTATATGGAGGCTTATATTCAAAATGAAGTGCTTTCTGCACATTAAAACAAGGTTTAACAATCATTCTCTAATATTTAACTCTTCTCAGTATTATAAAGAAGATATCAATTAAAGTACAAAGGGAATTGATGCAATTAGACCCATTAAAAATTTAAGGTAAGACAAAAATAAACCCTTATTAAAATGGAAAACCTAAGATATGAAATGAAATATATTTCTCTCATTTTAACCACGCTTTTTGCTTTGATTTTGATTTTATACCGAGTAGGACCACAGATATGCAACGACTGTTCATTAACCTATTCATTAAATACAGCAAGTGCTTATGGAGAATGAATGATGCATATCCTGTTCCTGACGCTAAGAATAGACTAAAAAACATTTTCTAACACAAGAAAAGAGAAAACCACAAATCCCTCAAAATTAGGAAAGCAATGGACCCTTAGCCACAGAGCAGGTGGCCACTGTAAACTACATTATCAGTTGTTTTTTGTTGGAATTCAAGAAAATGTTATAATATCCATTATTATCTATACCGTCTATCCTTTGCGGAGGGGTTTTGGCTGGTGCCTCATCGGGCGAGAGGCGGGGTACACCCTGGACAGGTCACCAGTCCATCGCAGGTCAACACAGAGACACACAGGACAACCAACCATGCACGCTCATAGCTAAGGTCAATTTAGAAAGACAAATTAACGTAATAGTCGTGTTTTTTGACCGTGGAAGGAAGCCGGTGTACCTGGAGGGAACCCATGCATGCACAGGGAGAACATGCAAACTCCATGCAGAAAGACGCCAGATTTGGATTCAAACCCAGGGCATTCTGCAAGGCAACAGTGCTAGTTATTATGCCACTGTGCAGCCTGGGAAATGTTATAATAGAGAAAACAGAATCTAAATTTAACCTTTGTGAATTAATTATGTATGTTTCAGAATAACGTGTACTGTCATCAGATGCAATGGTACTTATTCAGTCACCCCATGTTCACATAGCTGTCTAATCTTTTTTTAATCTCTGGAACAGAAAAGGATTTAGTTAGAGGTAGATGCCAATGAGTAACCATTTTTCATTAATTGAAGAAACAATCTAAACAGAAATGTACATTCTAAATTAGGAAAAAGTTAGGACAACCATTTGATCTTAGAACATTGTTCATTTTCACTTCAGCAGTCAGAAGCACACCAAGCTAAATGTCTGAGGCTTAAATTGGGAAATTGGGAAATCTGGTTTAAAATGCAAAATATAAATTTTCTAATCATTTATAAAAGATGTGATACCCCAGGAACTCCAACATGACGGTGCAGCTTAATCCATCTAGAGTGTCTCAGCACATTTTAGCAGTAGTAGAGAAAACATCAATGGATAGCTGTCTATTTTCCCCCCAGTTCAATTGTTATGTGGATTGTTTTTATTGTTTGACAATGTTACTGCCCTGTATGTTAGTTTAAAAAGATATCTCTTGTAAATTAGAACCTGTGTCCAAATGAAATGTACTCCATACAGAAAACCTAACACTACCCCATAATCAATGTAACAATATAATACAAATTCTTATCTTGTAAACAGAAGATTCATTGTTTGTATTTAACACATCATGGAAGATTATACTAATCTAATATGTGAGGTACCCTAAGGCTCTGTTTCGGCACCAGTCCTTTTGTTTTTTTTTTTTTTTAATACACCCCTTTGGACAGATCAATTATTTTTTATCAAATCAAAGTTTATTCAAATAGCATATATTGTATATAATACACAATACTCTACAGAAAGGAGTGGAACAAAAGAAAAAATAGGGATATTTAAAATTGCGATTACAAGGACAGTGTCGCACTCTGGAAGTCAAGGGATAAAAAGGTGTTTTTTTTCAAAGTCATTTAAAAACTGTCAAATCTAAGGCAGTTCTGACATGAAATGGCAAAGTGTCCCAAAGCTTAGGGGCATATACTGCAAAGTCCTGATAACCCCAGCGTTTATATATAGATCTTTGGACCTCTAACAGATTCTTAGCAAATGACCTTAGGGCTCTTGCTGGTTTATGGGGCTGAATTTGATTGCTCAGATAGAATGGAGCCAGCCCATTTAGTGATTTAAAAACAAAAATTAATAGTTTAAAATCAATCCGAAATGGAACTGGAAGCCAGGGGAGAGAAGAAAACTGGAGTGATATGGGCAGCGTTCTGGACTGCCTGAAGACATAAAACGTAAAACCTTCCGGGTGACTATAAAGCCTTAAAGAAATTACAAACTGGTTAAAGGGAAAACTCCCTTCAACTAAACTCCTTGAAGACCGAGAGTCTGATCATCGTTTTGGAGAGCATAGTTCCTCTGATCAGGCAACTGATTGGGCTTATGAATTTGGGTATTAAGCCAAATTTAAGGAATTTAGGTACTGTTTTCAACTAATTAGTGTCTCTTAAAGATAACTCAAAACATCTTGTCTAAAACGGTTTTTATCATTTGAGAAATATTTCTAAACTAAGAAGGTTTGTGTCGAAAAGGAACTCAAGATAATTATTTATGTTTTTATTTCCTCTCATCTAGACAGTTGTGTAATGCTCTTATCACACACATCAACAAATAAGCCATTGATTGCCTTCAGTTTATACAAAACTATGCTGCAGGACCCTTAACTGGAAACCAACAGAGAAGTTCACATAACTTCTGTTTTCATTTTAGTATTAATTTTAAAATCTTTACTTGAACTTTTAGGAGCTGCACGGTCCAGCTCCTTTCTACATTACCAAATTATTAAAGTCACCCACTATAATTCGAGCCGGGGAGGGTGCCTATCTCCAGCAGTCATGGGGCAAGAGGCGGGGTACACCCTGGACAAGTTGCTAGTCCATCGCAGGGCAACACAGAGACATACAGCACAAACAACCATACACGCACACACTCATACCTAAGGGCAATTTGAGAAAGACCAATTCACATTCAAACATGTTTTTTTTTTAATGATGTATTATATTATTTTTCTGTAATATTTTCTGTCTTTTTAATACTGTTTTGATTTTATGCTATGTCTTTGTGAATCACTTTGGGATTTGGTATTAGCTAAAGGTAAATAAATAAACTTTACTTAATACTTACAGTCAACAACTGCTTTGAGCTTCTCTGACCCCAGTTTCAACCGTCAGCCTATAACATGTACAGTATATTAAGATGATTAAAAAATCTTAGTTGCTCTTATATGTAAATATGTGTGCATTTCTTTGTTGGACATGTGTGAACTGCTAAACTGTCCAGGGACTGCCCTGCCTCACTTATTGACCACTTGGTGGCTGCACCTGTCCTTGACCGAGGGATCAGACTTTCCAAACATTTTTAATTTTAACTCCGTTATTTATGTGAAAGCATTTTTGCAAGAAGTTCCTGTTCTGTAAAATAGTTTTTAACTTAAAATATTGAGTCAAATATCAGAGATCAATATAATATTAATCTGAACTTAAACGTTATTCAGGATCCACACTGGATTTCTTTTCGATTTCTTTATCTGAATAAGATATAGTGATAACTAACTACTACCTAGTAGGCTACTGTGAATAAAACCACAGGACTTACCAGTTAGATTCAGTCACCTGACAGTCATCTCTACAGATGGGCTTTTCTACCATTGTTGTTATTGTATGACAAGTTCAACTCAGGATAGACTCAGACACAGCCACACCTGAACTTAATATTGTTTAGAAAATGTTCAAAAGAGTTGGTGTCACTGACTCATTGTCAGAGCTTCACATTGTGAAGTCATAGATTAGCTAAAGTCTGTATAGCAAAACAATGCAACACCCTTTTTAAGATATTCTCTTTAAGTGATCTTCAACAATCACCTGGATCAACGACTACCTGACAAACAGACCACAGTTTGTGAAGCTGAAGAATTGTGTGTCAAACCAGGTGGTCAGCAACACAGGAGCACCACAGGGGACTGTACTCTCACCATTCCTTTTTACGCTGTACACCTCAGACTTCCAGTACAAATCAGAGACATGTCATCTGCAGAAATACTGAAATGACTGCAATCATGGGGTGTATCAGAGATGGACAAGAAGCTGAATACAGAGAGCTGGTGGACCGCTTTGTGCCATGGTGTGGAAACAATCGTCTGACCTTGAACGTGAACAAAACAAGGAAGATGATTGTAGATTTCAGAAGAAACAGGGATAAGTCAACAATGTTTCCATCATGGGTGAAGAAGTTGAGGTGGTTGAGGAGTACAAATACCTCTGAGTTCACCTGGACAACAGACTGGACTGGAGGTGCAACAGTGAAACCGTCTACAAGAAGGGACAGAGCAGACTGTACTTGAGGAAACTTAGGTCCTTCAAGGTTTGCAGCAAGATGCTGCAGATCTTCTACAAGTTTGTTGTGGAGAGTGTAATCTCTTCAGCCGTCATCTGTTGGGGTAGCAGCATCAGAGCCAGGGATTTAAATAGGCTAAACAACCTGATAAAGAAGTCTGGTTCTGTTCTGGGGATGGCTGTGGAACATCTGGAGATGATCATACAAGGAAGGATTCTAAATAAAATAAAATAAAAATATGGACAACCCTGAGAATCCTCTTCATGAGACTATCTTGCAACAACAGTGTGTCTTCAGTTGGAGGCTTCTTCAGTTTTGCTGCAACAGAGACCGCTACAGGAAATCTCCCCTGCCCACAGCCATCATTATAAACAACAACTCCTTAAAGAATTAATTGTATGAGCTATACCAGCACTTAATTTCCCTCTGGGATCAATAAAGTATTTTTGAATTCAACTGAAATGAAGTATTGACATCAAAATTTATGCTTGAAGGAATAGTTTGTTTTTAATGGGTCATTGGGAATAGATGTGAGAGCTTGGAAAATATTAATTTAAAACAATGTGGAAATAATTCTAAAGATAAGATCAAAACATTATTTGAATTCTCCTTTGAAAACCTTGTCTTTTTTTTTCCCATTAACCCCCCACCCCCCATCCAAAATTACAGACAAAATTAAGACACCAATGCCTTTCATCTAAACAATGAGAAATACAGTAGTGGTAGAAAAATGAAAGGCTAAATAACAAAAGATATCAAATGATATCTACATTTTTTCGCCTTTGATCAAATAGGATAACCATGAATGACTTTCAATGTCTTTATTTGAGCTAAAGTAAGGTGGGACCTATGGTGTAAAAAAAGAATTCAGTGGAATAGCAGAAAATCCATGAATACTTGAGACCCCCTCTAAAAAAGCTTATAACTGCCTATTTTAACTGTTCACCAAATATACCTTAAAGATTAATTAATATGCATAATGGAAATTGTCTTTGTACTTTTGCAGAAAGTAACATCCCCAGTCTTCCTTATCTCGGCTCTTGGGTGTACAGTCAATCAGTGCCAAGAAAAATGAATGGTGCTCCTAGATTGGCTGCTTTGGAAATGCCAGCCAAAAGCGTGTCATGTAGCATTTCTCCTAAGTATTTCAGTTTCCCAAGCTACATTTTGTTTCGAACAGTTTAGATATGCTCAACAACAACAAAAATCCACAAATTGACACATTTTCTGCAAATAATTTGGAGCTATGTTACAGGGGGAAAAAAGGAATTCATGGACAAGAATCCAGCATTTGGAGAGTCTGACTGCTGTCTAAGGTAGGTAAAGCACTGATAACTCATTAGTACACAACTCAACCCCAATCAAAAGAAGGGGCTATCAATTTAAAGGTTTGTTTGACCTTTAAGTTATGACAATGTAAAGTCACATACAGTAAAGAGACATACAGTATCTCAGGCATTGTCTTGTAAAGAAATTTGAGATTTTAAGATTCTGGATAATGGATTTTTCTCAATTGAGTTTTGCTTGGAGTTTAATTGACAAGATTTATAGTACATGTAGAAGACTAACATCAGTGGTAACATGTTTAATCATTCAATTATTTAACACAATAATAACATTGCAAATATGCTCTGTAAAATGTTTTAAACATTTCAAAACATGTTTTAAAACCCCTTCTAAATCAGATAAAGGTACTTACCTATCAATTTGTCTACTGAATATGCATTTTATTTGTTGTAACCAACATCAGTCAGTAACACTAGGTTTGGGGATTTTTGCTGTAAATCTGTCAAGCACCACTTTCCAAGGTAAGACGGTAAGAATTTTGTAAAAAGATATTTGGATAAATAATTTCGAACATCAATTTTGCATACAACTGGTTAAACTATACTATTGCTACCCAGAGTAATAATACATGTACTCAAGATTGGTTATTGTTACCATTCACTTTACCAGCTGCCTGCTAAGCACGTTTGGCGAGGTGATCCAGGCTGAAAAAAAGCTCAGACACAACTGTTTGATCTTAAGAGAGCATTTAATAAATAGGTGAATCAATTAGTACACCATGCACATAATACTTATTAAGCCAATGATTAATACGTATTAATCATTGGCTACACTGTGTCTTAAAAACAGAACAAACTGGTGGACAGGCAGAGATGTAGCAGGGAGCTTCAGCAAATTCAGTGTTCTGACAGGTTTACAGCCACTATCTACATTTTTACTGATAGAAAATCTTTCTTAAAAGTGTGGTCTATATCTGTATTCAGCCCCTTCATTGAATACCCACATGGTATAACCACATGGTGCTCCATTAAGTTACTAATTTCTGATATTGTTGTCAAAGTGCCTCCAACATACTGCATTCTGCTGATTTGTGTTGATTTGAGGCAACGGTATAATGCGATACTGAACTGCTTTATTGTGATTTTAGTTAACAAGCTCTGTGAGTCAAAAGATCCGAGGTGGAATTGTGCCCGTTTGTGGATGTTCTATCTCGAAAAATCCAGCTAAGTAGATTTTTTTTTGAATTTGTCTGAAACGTTGACAATTAACTGTAGATGAAAAATAATATTGAAAATATATATATTGAAAAAAAATGTAATGGCAATACTTACAGCTGTCTAAAAATCAACTCCATGAAGGCAACCAAATCTAATTTCCATTGGATTGTTATAAAAGACATGGTTTAATACAAACTTGAGGTTGTACAGGTCTTATTCACAATTGCGAATAAGCCAAACAGGAATTTTCCATCATACCACTGAGTCACTATTTGCATTTTATTTGCATGTTTGCATATAATTTGCATTCAAGTGTTCTGGTGGAAAGTTATCCTTTCAGCTGAATGTTTATTTGTAAAATATTTTGCACTTTAGTGTTTTCTTAAAAGTCTTAGATATAATCAAGTAGAGCTTAAACCAAGATTTGTTTCTGTATTTTAATGCCTTTTGACAGATAGGACACAAGTATGATGACAGGCAGGATAAAGTCCCTGTCAAGGGCAGACTGCGGACCTAAGGCTTACAGTAAAGGATATGCAGGTTTTTCACTGCTTCGTCTCTTGTGCAAACACAAGTAAAATAAGGTTTTAGGCGTTTGCACAGCTACATCCTGTTCAAGTGAACCCCCCTCCTTCCCCCCCAAACACACACACACGCACACTCACACACACACACCCACACACACACACACGCACACGCACGCACGCACACACACGCACGCACGCACGCATGCACGCACGCACGCGCACGCACGCACGCACGCACGCACGCACACGCACGCATCCACTCACACCACAGTCAGGACAGTTCCTCATAATGGGAAAAAAATAAAGCTTCACATTTAAATTGTGCTTCTCTTAAGCAATAATGGACAATCCAACACTGAACACTGTGTGAGGGTCCAGGGTTCTCCACCACAATGAGTCCTAACTTTTACTTTGTGATTGCAAATCTAATTTTATTTTAAATTCAAATTGTGATTTAAAAATTTTTGTATTGAGAAAACCAATTTTAACAACTGCATTTTTTGTATACCTTTTTAAATCTAAAGGATTTCAATGTGTTTACTGCTATAATCTGAGCAATTCAGGTACCAGTCTCATAAGTCAAACAGTCCAGAGGTCACAGCACAAAGCTGATCTTCCTGGTCCCCTACTAAGTCCAGTTCAGCATGGCAAGAACAAAAAACCTCTCAGAAGACAACTCATCACATAAATCATTGACAAGCAATTCTAAGCGATGCTCTCATCTGTAAGCCAATGGGTGACTCATTTAAATTTAATAGTCAACCCAGTTAGACTCCAGAAACAAATCCAAGATTAGGCAGTCTTATAAATTGATAATAAAGATAGTTTACATATCCTAGAGTGTAAATTGTGTGAAAAACCCCCAGATTATTCCATAAAGAGATTTTCTGTTTCTCCAATATGCAGGACAAACAAAGTCATTGCACAATCTCCACACCTTTTATAGTGAGCCTATGGAGAGCAATACACTTTTCCTATGAATCTTTAGCCACTGGAGCAGACTTTGCTGATCAAAATTATTTTAATCAGCTTCATGTGCTTTTCCAGTCAAATTGTTTTTTTATTAAAAGTAGTGCGCGAAACATAAAATCATTCAAAAATGAAGTTATCTCATGTTAGTTTTACTGTTGTAATTCCTTTGTGTTTTGGTTCAGCTCCCTCTGTGTTCACTGTGTTTATTGGTATCTTTCCCACAGTTCCCTGCTCAGCACTCTCCTCTCACAACTGTTCTATATTCTCTCTTGATTAAGCTCACCTGGTCCTAGTCATTCTCCACTCTTTCCTCTGTATACATTATAAGGTCACAGATTTTCATTGTTAGTGACTTTCTGTTAAACTGCTCTTGCTCCATGTCCTGTTGTCTTCATGCACATTCTGTAACTTTTCTGCTATCCTTACCATCAAACCTTCTACTACTAATCCCTAGTTCTTGTCTGCAGTGTTGATGTCATCAATACCACTTCCTAATGTTCATACAGTTGACTACTGGTGCATTAGAGGAAGCCAAGTGAGAGAAGACCAAAATCTTCTGGCTCACTAAGGTAAGGAACTTTCACGCTTTTGTCTGAATGTGTATAAATAATAGAGGAACTCTAATGAAAAAGCACTCTTTTTTTTCTACTAAATGTAAGTTTTTTAAATTCATATAATGTTTCATGTTTATCAGAAAAACAGCATTACACTACCCTGTTTTAATCAATCTTTTCTTTTCCAGCTATTTTAATAGAGCCCATTGAGACTGTTGATTGAATTTTTTTCTTCCTTCTTTTGCAAGGAATGCATTTGTCATATGTTTTTACAAATAAATGATTTTACAAATGAATACTGTCCAATAGTTTGGCTATTGCATTAGGTTTTATTCGGTTATAGTCAACGATATCAAAAATTTATGTTATTAGACTAGCTAATTATTAGCCCATGAGTATCCCCAAGCACAAGGGTACTTTTCAGAATATTATTCACCCCTCTAAAATACTTTTCATTTAACCTTTTTTTTATTTTTTCTTTTGTTTACAGGAAATGAGACGGCCATTTCTCACAAGATTATAAACCAATGTAAAGGGAAACATTAATAAAAAATAGAAATTAAAACTTTCAATTTACAGTTTACCTAAAGGGGCTCTAGAACAACATTTTTGATAATTGGAAACTGGTATTTTAGCCTCTATATAGCATATTAAACTTTGTTGGGGCTTAAAGAAGCCCAGGAGCCAAATGCAACCCCCATGATAAAGCCCTACAGTTGAAAGAATGATTTTCCCTACCCACTAATGAAAATTAAGTGAGCTCAGTGCTTATTGGCCGGTTTGCCCCAATGGCTCCATGACGAAATAGGGTTATTGATTCTTTAACAAACAGTTAGATAGTGCAGACGATGAAGTGGGCAGGGCCATGTAAATTTAAGGGTGGGGGTGTCTACAGTCTATGATGCGTTATCAGATCTTTGCCCAGACTGGCATGTTTCTCCGCAGCAATTACAAAATTATGAATTTGCATAAGAAAGCAGGTCGGAGACAGCACACAGTTTTTGGTATGATACATTTGACCCAAAAACTGTCTAAATTTAACAACAAGGTAAATGCGGTTTTGAATTCTAGGACCATGTCAAACATTGCTTAGATTGCTTTTCTATCATGGAAACCCCTTCTTATACTTGCTGATCTTTTTCTCTTTTTTTCATGCTTCCACCGGTGTTTTAACTTTTAATTTCTTTGCTGATGAGCTCCACTTCTTTGAGGTTGGAAGGCTTCGTTGGCATCAACCTAATCTTTAGATTACTCTACAGATTTTCTATGAGATCCAACTTGGGACTCAGACAGGGATTTACTGTACATAAAAAACATGCCATCACTTGGGGAAAGGTAGACCCTATGGTTTGAATGGGAGTAAATTCTTCATCCAGGGTGTTTGGCATAATCAAGCCATAAAATAAACAAACAAATGTTTGGGGTGAGTTTTATATCCTTGAATGTCATAGCAACGTAATCAAACAATATGATTTATCAGATTTTCAACATGGAAAAAAAGTCACTTTGCCTGAATCCATTGAAGAACCCTGAGTTTTTTTTTCTAATATATGGCTTTGCAAGCCAATGACTAACCAATGTTTGGCATGATATTTGAGCACCTAAATGTCATCCATTCCACTAATCAGACCAGAAGTTGCATTAACCCATATTCAAAGCATAGGGTCTACCTTGTCCTCAAATGAGGCACAGTCGTTTGTGGGAGAAGAAAGTGATGTGATATTGAATCCATCTGCAGCCTCTCCTTTCCTAATGCTGATGTCAGTTATAAATAAAAAAATATTTATTCTCCTTTGGTGAAAATTTTTTTTTTTTAAAAGACAATAATTGATCCAATTACATGTCCAAGACACAGATTTTCTGCTGTTTCCTCAAAAACTAAGACATTTCAACCAAAAGGAGACAAAGGTTTATTTCTGTTTTTAAAGTTGATAGTGCCTTGAGTAGCTCATCTGCATGGTATCAACCCCTAAAGAAGTGCAGATAAAAAACTGCTTAAACATTTGATTGTAGATAATACAGGATCTGTATAATACAGGAGGTATTTTGTGAAGTGCAACACCTGCTCTGCTCATGACTTATCCCTATCGTGTTTCTAACGAAGTCTTCAAACATACTGTGTGCAGTTTGACCGGTTCAACACGTGTGTACAGAGTGTTAGGATCTGATCATTGGCTGATTTACATGTTCAGACTTGCTAAGGATTCATGGAAAATACACCATGTGTACGTGTCTTACATAGAAATATGCACAAGGAGAGGAATTACGAAGTTGAAACTTGTTAAAGTTAGTTTCCTTTTGAGTACCAATGTTTAGTCTTTTTGTTCTGTCCATACAGTTCACCAGTTAGTGCTGCAGAGCACATGAAGGGAAGCTAAAAGCCTCTGCACCCTTAAACACACTAGTACCATCAGCTCTAAACACATCTCCATCTTTCCAACTCTCTCTCTGTCTCTCACCCATACATACACATACACATACACACACAAATACACATGCATCCTGTACTTACTGAAATGAGTAGTGGAAAGCATCAGAAGGGGCCCTGTTGCTGTGACACATTCACACACTCTTTTTCAATTTAACCCATCTCTAAATGCCTCCAACACCATTTGCATTTGCTCTTGTATCTCTGTAAGAGCTATCAAGGCCCTGTGTTTCCTGTTTTGTAATCCTCCCCACGGCCTTACCACAGCCTCCCAGACAACGCCTGGCCCTGGCTGATTCAGGAACAGCTCCCCTCAAAGAGGGCATTCAGCCCTGAGGCATATTTATTCACGCTTTGCTTAGACTAACTGTGCTTTAATGTTGGTCATTTGTTTGATTAAGATCTTCCCAAACATAATAAACTTCATCTAACGGAGGATAAAACCCACAAGGAAACAAACAAAGAAAACTCAAGTCATAAACACACAAAATAGTAGACAAACAGTAACTTCTTATCTCATTTTTCTTTGCTCTAGAAAAAAGGTAAACTGGTTAACCTAAATGGTTGAGATTAAGAAAGAATGGAACTGCAATGGAAGAATAAAAACTGTAACAGAGTTGTTAGCGCTTCCAGCTGATAGGTTCTTATCAAAGAAATGAACTATATAAGCAACATTCTACTGTACACACCATCTGACTCTCAAATAGAATATAGCAGCTTAAACAAAACAAAAAAAACTTTGAAACCCACTAATTATACATTTTTGATAAGTGAATCAATCGTAAAGACAAACACTATCTTTGCATTAGTCCCTGTGTATTCTGCAATTTTAAAAAGCTATCAAGATGTTATCGGGTGAAGCTAGCTGCTCAAGCTAACACTGAACTTCATAATTTTCTTGTCATTTTCAAATGACTTTACAGTTTATGCTTAAATCGTTTCTGGCAACTGCAGCAGAGTAAATCTGTTGGTGCTTACAGAGTAGAAGCACTGCATGATCTCCCAATGTCCATCTAATCTAAAAGAAATATGTTGATCAACAGAATTTAATGCAGATATAATCCCAGCAGCATGATGTGAAAGTGCACAAGACCCATGATCTCTGCAATCATAATGGATAATTATTTTCCTGTCCTTTGCCAGTCAGTGAGACAAATGGCAATTCTTAAATAGGCTAAACAATTGTGGGAGTAGGTTGACTATCTTAAACCTGGAAGAGAGAAATTCTTATTGGAATGTAAACTAGCAAGTAGGACTAATCTTTATTATGAATCCCTTGGTCGGGAGCTAGCTCACCTCCAGTCGGACAATTAAGTCACATATGTAGAAGGGGAAGTGTGAAAAGATCAGAGGAATGAAAATGTGCAGCCACTATATATCTGCAGGAAAGAGCAGAGCCTTTCTGGGTTTTAACTGTCTCGTTGGTCTTTATTGGCATGTTATAGTGTAATAGGGTTGGTGTTCTGAGGGCACAATCCCCACACTCATGTGTTGTACTTCCCAGGGCTGTACAGGGCTGTGGCTCTGTGGCAGAGTTGTTGTCCTGCAATCTGGAAATTGTGGGTTCGATTCCTGCTTCTGGCAGTTACATGTCCTTGTCTACCGGTGTCGGCCAGAGGGGCTGATGGTGCAAAAGGGCAACTTTGCTTTTGTCAGCCTGCCTCAGTGCAGCTGTGGCTACAATCGTAGCTTGCTCCCACCAGTGTGTGAGAGTGAATGAATAATGGAGTTGTAAAGTGCTTTGAGGGTCTTGAAAAGCACTATATAAATGCATAATTGGTAATTTTAGCAGATATATTTTAACACGTTTTGAAGCCTAAAATTAAGATTATTAAGACCCTGCAGGAACCATTATGACGTGTTATCTATTTTGAGAAAGGTCCAATATTTAGTGTGTCTGGGGTTCAGAATACAACAGTCATCCCTTCTTTTTTGGACTGTCTGTAGATTCCCTTTGCTTCCAACATTGTGTCATTGTGACCTCTGTTTCCCCCACTTGCAGGACATTTTGACACAACTATCAGGCATCTTTGAAACCCACAAAGTGACTCCTATTAAACTCTGTCTAGTGCTGATGATGTGGTATAATGCATCCAAGAAAAATCTTCTGAATCTGATTATCTTCACTTTCTGATTTGACTGGTCATTAAAAGCTTCACAACTTATGCTCTCTGGTGCCCATTACCAGACCTGCCAGCTCATTGCGAATCTAACAATTTGCATATCCACCACTGAACTTTATGTTTATCCATTTAGAAACATTTTTCTGCTACTAAATGTTTTTGACTGTTGCTGCCTTTAATTTTTGAATTTTCTATTTTTTTTCCTGTTCTGGGTCATGTTGGACCTGTCTTCAAACTCCGTGAATTTGAAACATATAGGATTTGTCATTCATTTTTTTGTAAATGGATGTTGGATCTGGTTATCTTTTATTTTTCAGGTGTGAAGCATTGTGTGAGATTGCATGACACTGAGTTATCAACCTGGATGCACCTGTGCAAGTGTGAGTGAGTGTGCATGTGTTTGCATATGAAAAACTCCTCACCCACTAATTATCTGTCCACAGGGCTGTGCACCTGCACTTTACAACTTATCTGGCCAACGTGTCAGATAATGACACTTAGGACAATGTAAGTGAAATACCAAAATGCCACACTAATCATACATGTAGCAGTGCTTGTTTTTTATTGGTGCAATACACTTGATTACAATAAATTCCAAACTTAGATCAGCAAATGCTTGTTGAGGTGTTTTACGTTTGGGCAGGTGTGTTCTTGATTGCATAGGCTACATGAGTGTGTGAGAAGGTATCTAATGAAGAAGATTCCCCTGGGTTAATTCACAACTCTGATTTAGCAATATCATTCATTGATGACTGACAAAATATTTTTGACTAAAACTGTTTTTACAACCAGAAAACAAGCACTGGTTTCCCTCTATAGCAACAAACATCTTCAGTGTGTCCATGAGTAAAACTCCCCACAAATTATGCTGGCTGCTTTATGATGTAACAACAGAGCCATATCAGCTTTGGGGCCAAGGCACGGTCATGGTTTGTGTTGAGGATATGTTTGACTGGTGTCAAATATGGTCAAACGGGGTCCTCATTTTGTGTGCGTGCGTGCGTGCGTGCGTGTGGTTTGTTCACAGGATGGTTTGAGGTGCTTTTGCTACCATCATATGCACAATAAGGGACCTTTTTACTGATAAATTAAAGTGATACTGTAACAGTGACTTTCCTTGTCTGGTATACATATTTCCTTACTTCAAGAGTTTTTGCCTGCTTGAGGAAGCGGATGAAAAACACCAGGATTTTAAATTACCCACAATAAACCCACCATAATGTATTCAGATGTTTCTAGTCTTCACTGTAGCATTTAAAATATTTAAAAAAAATCTCCAGAAATTAAACGCTTCCTACAATCAGCCCTGTCCCTTAAAAACTCATGCACACATCGTTGTCTAGATGCTGATATGAAGAAACGATTTCTTTAAAATACCATTAAAACTTTGAGTTCCTGCCGAAGCTGGGCTGCCCTGGCCAGAGAACCGTATCACACATATTAAAAAAAACGTCACAGAATCTGTTTCCTCTTTGAAGTTTGTTTTTAGCTAAAATGATAAGTAATCTTGCTCATAGCACTGCCCTGGGGCCCAGTTTTTTTTTTTTTTTTTCTTTCATTATATTCTAATTGATACGGAGTGAAAGTTTTTTATTTCTTGGGAGCTGATTTCCCATATATTGTAATAAAATTTAAATTTAAATCAGATATGAAATAATAACGTTTTTACTAACCAACATTTTATATTTTCTTTTAGGTCTTAGCTCCAGATTGCGATTTTGGGGGATTCTGACTTACTTTCTGCAGACAACAACACATTCAAACTCATTAGGTACACTGTATTTTAATTCAACATTAAAACAAAACATAAAATGTTTTTCATGCTAGAGGAAGTAGTTTTGAACCCATCAGAAAATTCACTTGTCCCTTACTTTATCAGTTTTTCTTACTAAACTCTAAACAAAGTGGATTATTGTTTGAGTGACCTCCCAATCAGCTGTCCTGACTTATGAAACTGAAAAATGTCAGTCACTGACAATTAAATCGGTGCATTACCAGTTACTTATGCTACTTTCATGTGCCTAGGATACTGTGTAACCAAAAATGCTTTATATTTAATTGCCCAAATTAAAGTTTTACCCCTACATTATCTCCTGGTTCATCTGGTCCAGACCAGAAATCCTTATGCTTTGGAGTGTGTTAGAATATGGGTGAAGATAGAAGGTAATGTAACAATATACCATTGTAAAACACATATCTAATTCAGAATTAGGTCAAAAACAGCATTTTTATTTTGACTCCTTGGAATTTATTGTTTTTATCTCAGCAGAGGTTTTCATGTTTATAACTGTTTCCCTTATGTTGAAGGTGTTTCATATGAGTTTTGTGTGATTTGCCTTTCCTCTTCACCAGCAGATGTTAAGCAAACACTGGAATAAAAATATGTCACAAGGCAAACAATCTCATGAATGTTAACATCTCCACTACCACATCAGATTTTTGAGTAAAGTTTGATGCTTTGCTTCATTTGATAAAATGTTTATAAAGATTTAAAAAAGGAAGAAAAGTACAGCAATATGCATACTGTGAAGGTCATTTGGGGACAACAAAGAATACATCAAGTGATGGCTAGAGCATAATGTTATTATCGCCTAACTACAACACCTCAAGTTATTGTCTGTAATTATTATTCTTTATGAGATCCATCATCAGGGAAGTCCATGAGACATGAAGACTTTATGTTTAGTTGAAAGGTCATTTGCTTGCTGAACTAACTCTAATCTTCACATATAGTCTAACATTTTGCTCTCCATTGTTTAGTCTATTTCAGAATGTGTAGAGTAGAGGTGTTACCATCAATAAACTTACATACAGTGTAGCCAGAAATACATGATCATAATACATAATCCTTTATTTGTTGCCGGAATGCCAAGTGTGCAAAACTTCAATTATACCAAACAAAACAAAGAAATCAGGAAAAACAGGTAAAGAGGACATACATTTCTTAGCAAATATTTGCTTGACAAGTTCATTAGACTTGTACCAGAGGCTAGACATGGGTCGGTTACATGAAACAGGTTATGCCAAGGTTTTAGAAAGTTCTAGTTTCTTAGAAAGAAATGCTTAACATCAATCCATTTCCATTGTTTAAACTGTTTTTAAAAGAGATCCCAAAAGAAAATGCCAGAGCATAGAGTAACATCTGTTGATGTGCAATGCTGGTCAGCTACATTTTTCTCTCGCTTACAAGAAAAGCAAATTTGGCTGTTTGTTTGGATGAAAACATTTTTGGTCCCAAAATACAGACAGTCATGATGTTACATCTCTTTTAACAGAGAAAGTGAGCCTGTTTTGAAATTGCTTTTGGTAAGCTACGATCAGCATGTCTGTTAAGCAGCAAACTCTAGGCTAGCAGCCTGAACAGCAAATACCAGCTTGCAAGACTCCCAGCATTACTCTTTAAAGCCCAAACTGTACAAGTTACACCGAAATCTACAACTGAGCATAATACTCTGAAAATGTGGCATTTTACTAAAGGTCATAATAGCACCATGATAATCTCATACTGGCCCAAGTCTATGAAGGTTTGGTTGGGTTAAAAGTCTGCAACAAACCTGTATTTTAAAAACTTTATTACCAGACTCTTGTTTTGTTATAAAAAATGCTTTGCTCAGGCCATTGCTGGATTCAGTTTGTCTCAGAACTCAGATCTCGGAATCAAATCCCACCAGTGTTGGGCAGGTTCTACGCTAGCATGAGAGGTTAGCTTGGTAAGTAACCAGTTGTGATACAGACTACCTTTACGCCTGCAACGTTCACTGCTTATCAAGCATGGCAGCCATACTGGATATCTAACTTGAAGTAGCTCAGGAACCTATAACTTTCTAAGTTGAAATCCCCACTGTTTTGACTGAAGACCATCAGAGTACAAATAAATGTTTAGTTTGACTCTGTACCATTGCCAATGTTTACATCCTTGATGATGTTGAGTTTCAGTGTCTCTTTTTCCAGCTGATCTGTGCAGATGCTGTAACAAATGGGAGTCTTCATGTAATGTGTCTGAGTTTGCCATGTACTTGGGACATTTTGCAAACACTGTTCCCTCATTCAGTGATGCAATCTTTAGATTCATTCGAACAGCAAACAAGTTAACCCCTCATCACCAGTGCGTGGATATCTCTAAATGTGACAGCAGGCAGTTCAGACTTGTGCTGTGTTGAAAGCGATACTCTAAAGTCACTAAAACTGGTCTCATCACAGGAAAGCATGGGGGCACTCATTTAATGACATGATGCCGGGATGTTCAGTCATTGCAGATGTCAATGACCTCACCTTTTTCTATTAGAAGTCACATTTCAATAATAACAAATAATGTTAATAATAATAATAACAAAAATATTAATAGTAACAATAATAATAGGTTCTGGACACCATCTTAGTGACAGAGCATCCTCTCTGAGTTTGTTAATCAGACCTGCTGTGAAGAGAGTCGAGGCAGCCGTGCAGCATTGCATTTGTTGTTGTTGTATAGGTGATCCCTCATATCAGTCTCAGTGCGCAGCTGTCACTCCCTGCACCTCTGCTGTTGTTGTTGTCTTTCACAAGGTGCTTTCCCTCATGCACACTTCCTCCCACAGGACCCTTTGTTTTTGTCAGGGTGTGTGTGTGTGCGTGTGTGAGTGTGTGTGTGTGCGTGTGTGCATGTGTGTGTGTGCGCGTGTGCATGTGTGCGTGTGTGTGTGTGTGTAATACATTTAGCATAAGCATCTGATGTGGGCAAATTCTCAGAATGCGATTTTAATCGAATGTTCCCCCCGCTATCGTGTGTGGGCGCAAACACATGCTTATATACGGCCACAGGAATATGTGAGAAGAACATTTGTTATTGTTTCTTTTTCTACAAACATTACGACAACTGTTGGATGATCGGCTCCACTCACAGATATGAGCAATCACAGGTCTCCCAAAAGGTTTCCATTGATTTTTATTTTAAAAGCCATTTTGTACTCATCTCTGTAGTGACGAGATGATTGTGTCACGTAAAAGCTTTTGCATAACCAACGCTTCTCTTTTCCTCTTGCACTCAGTCTCCGCTGCTCTGATGTCCACTGCAGGCGTGTGTGGACGTCCGTTGTGCCTTAAAATCAATTTAGAATTGGTGAAGGCAGGAAATCACAGGTATAGTTTGCGTGTGTGAAAGTGAGGATCGTTGGTTTCAACAACAGCAGGAAAATGCGCTTACCTCAGCTGAGAGCAGGCGTGTGTTTGGTGTTGGTGCTCGCTCAGAGAAAACAAGTAAAGTTTCGTAGGCACTGTGAGTTTTTTTTGTTCATCACCTTTTAGTTTTAGTGCATCACCCTACTTGAAAGGCAAGCGTAAGACTCATCTGCCCCTTTCCTCGTACGAAAGTGTGCACGCAGGAAGCTGATGTGGGTAAGTGTCCCCTTCTAATGTGTGCGTCCACTTATTTGTGACAACAGAACACGCATGCGCTACCTGGACAAGAATCCCTGCTGCCTATTTGGTTAACAGAGTCTTGCCGGAACGCTGTCTAGACTCTGGTCCACTCACATAGGTCTTTGTCTTCCTTGAGGAATATCATCCACGTCTGGCCTTTCACCTCCAAGCTTTTTTATTTCTTTTTGCTGGATTAATCATCCGTATGTGGTAGGAATAAGACTCTGGGAGGAATCGGGAATCCCCAGCTAACGGCTTCCTTGATAAAAGTAAGGTAGAGAGCTGCACCCAGCAGATGGTGTGTGGTGAGTGGATAAGGGCTGAACATGGCAGATGTTACTCTCAGCAGAATAATAGAGACTTGAAACACTTATCCGAGATGCATAACTTCTTTGTTAAATTCTGTGGATGAACTAAACAATAAAACCGTGTGTAAGCAGATAAAAAAATTGTAGAATCTTCCATAGTTTTGCTGCTGTTTATGCGACAACAAATCCCATGTGTCATGTTGACTGTAAACATTGTTGTTTTTGGAAACTCGATTAAATTGAAATGTTTGTGTCATTTATTGGTAATTACCTGCATTGTGTAAAAATAAAAAGTTATTGTGTCATTATTTTGATTTGCTTCTGATTCATTTTTACCTACAACTCAGTTGAAATAAAGTCATACTGTTTCTTTCACAAAAAGTCAACACATCCATCTGTTTTTCTTTTTTTCCCCTTCTTCTCAACTCAGAAATCCCACAACTTCTTATCTCTCTCTGCACGGCTGTGCTCCCACCACCCTGACTCCTGCCCCCCACCCCCATCACACACACACACACACACACACACACACACACACACACACACACACACACACACACACACACACACACACACACACACACACACCTCAACCCCCCCCAGAACATATACACACACTTCCCCCACCATTGTGCTGATGGGCTCAGGCGCCTCTGCTTGGTCACACAGCCCCAGTGTTGCATCCAGATAACTACAGTCTGAAGCCCTGTGGTTTTGTCTTTTACCATACATGTGCGTGTGAGTGTTAGCCAAATTTTAAAGGTGTGTGTAGCATCTCTAGTTTTATTCAGTGGTTGAAGAATAAATGTTTAAACTTTGTCACGTTTTTCTACCTTCTATATAACTTATCACTGTTCAGAACTTTTTCATTTTGTCACATTACCTCGTTAATGACCTTTAATCGACTGGCCAAAACGTGTTTGCATATAGGTAAAAAAAATACATGTTTTTTGTTTTACGTTTTTATAAATAAAATCTGAAAAGTGTGGAGAGCATTTGTATTTATGGCATCAGAGGTTTGATAGAGAACATCAGGGAACAAACAGCGTCATGAAGACCTAAGAACAATGCAAACAGGTCAGGGAGAAAGTTTTTTTATATTTGTTTTTCTGGTAACATGCTTAAACATTACCATGGCTACCAGAGATCGTTAGGGGCAGAGAGGATGTTACACGTGTGATGTTGTTGGTGTGATCATATGGAGACACAGGTTGTAAACTTATGAGCAGACTTCGGATTTACATTTATTATATTATTTAAAAGTAACCCAGTTTTTTATGCTAGTAGTTACTTTTTAGTTTGTTGCATTTATCTGCCAGTCCCTGTGAATATTTCCTGATATTAAACCGTTCTGTGCGGAAAAAAAGGTTAGGGACCACTGTGGTGCATTCTATCATCTGAAAGTGGAAAGAATATGGGACAGCTGCAAACAGCTGTCACAGGTTTCAAACCCCTGCAACCTGTGGCATTCAAAAAGGCTAGTTTTTGTGTGTTTGCTATGCAACATCACCACAGAATTTTCACAACACAATGGCACTAATTGTACAATTGCTCAAACTACGTAAAGTTGTTTCTTCATTTTCCACAAATATGGAAAGTTCCAAACAAGAAAATGTATTTATTTCCTTTTTTTGTCAAATCTTGATGCTTGTCATCAGCTCAGTAGCCAGGGGGAAAACAGTTACCCGGGGGAGCAGCAGAGATCCGCAACTCAGGTGTGAGAATGTGTCGGAGCCAGTCTGACTTTATAGAAGACTGGAAAGAAGAATAACACGAATGAAATTGGTTAATAACAAGTTAAGGTTAAAGTTTTCCACAAGCCAAAAAGCACACAGCAAGCATCTGTGGGAGAAGGTTCAGTACTCATATGAAACCGAACTCAAACTACTTTGTCTACATGCAAGACCCTATGTGTGTAGGAAAAGTAACATCCTCCCCACAGTGAAACATTGTGTTGGCAGCATCGTGCTTTGGGGATGGTATTCTTCATCAGGGACAGGAAAGCTGGGCAGAACTGATGGGAAGATGGCTGAAGCTAAAAACAAGGCAATCTAGTAAGAAAATCTGTTAGAAGCTGCAAAAGACCTAAATCCAACTCAGAGTCTGTGGTAAGCTGAATACATACACATAATACACATAGATATTAATTTGTAAATTGTTTATAAGAGTAATAAAATGTGGAAAGAATCCAGGGGTGTTACTTTTGCTAAACACTTGACCTGCAGACAGAAAGCTGTTCTCAACCACTCCATGCTTTTGTTTGTCCTGCAATTTCGAGCTTTTAACTTAATCATTTGATTAAAAGAGGACTTTTATTGTGATACTTTGATGCCAGTTCATTGATCTTGCTGATTATCTGCTTTGTTTGAAAAAATGAGTGTTTGGAACAAGGGTGCACTGTAGTCGATAGTGGCAAGGGCAGGAAATGGGGACAGTGATGTGCAGTAAAGGTCCTGCTGTGAGCTAGGTGTTGAAGCAGAGTCTCTCTGAAAGGGTGGGTGGGGGTTACCCAACCTAATCAACCCACCAGAAGCGAACCTTCCTGAAAATTCCTCTTTATTTTCAGATTACGATGATACAACCTTTTCATTCCAGTGTCCTCTAAAGTGTAGTACCACATCCACTTGCACTCAAATTGACACTTTTTATGAACAATCAAGCAAGGTAGTAACAGAACCATAATGGTCGATACATAAATGTTAGCAGGGTTTGTGGTAGTTACAATTAATCCCTTTGAAATGACCAAACCAAACTCTTTTCTGGCATCTTAAGGTCGGCCTTTGTGGCCTAAATGGTCAATTATTCCTTTTTAGTTTTTTTGTTGTTTAGAGGAATCTGCTCCACAAGTCGACATGCCAAAGATCATCAGCAACTTTGTATTTATATGAAGCAATTCCAGGACTTTGCTTACCTATCATTATTGTCAAAAAGAATCAGGTGAGGGGGAAATTAACCACCATTTGTGTGTAGGCTAATGCATCATTTCAATGCTGTTGAGTTCCACTACATCGTGTGTCTTCTGGTTCTGTGATGCTTCCTTCATTTATGAAAGTTCAGGTGAGATGTCCAGCACGTATGGTGATTTGTAAACAAGCTATACAAAGTGTTTTGGTTAACCTTGCAATGAAGACATAATATTTAGAGACGGAAGGCAGAGGCTGCTTGCAAAGAGGGCAGACATGGTCTGGTGTGCAAGAGAGTTCAAGCGTTGGCCCAGACGTGCTCATATATAATACTGCCAATAATAAAATATGAGAAACGCCGATCCAGACTCCAGCCTCATCTTTATGGAAGGAAGAAGATATTTCCTTCCCATAACAGTGTCCATCATCGAGCAACCCTAATATATCACATTTATTACTGTAGTGGATATACACAATCTTAAAAAATTTAATAGACTATTATTACATGAGTAATAAAGTCATATATTTACATAGAAACATATATAGATAGATAGGGTTGCCGGTTCAAATCCCCACTCCATCCGTCTCGGTTGTTGTGTCCTTGGGTAAGACAATTCACCTGCCATGCCTGCTGGTGGTGGTCAGAGGGGCTGGTGGCGCCAGTTTCCGGCAGCCTCGCTTCTGTCAGCGTGCCCCAGGGCAGCTGTGGCTACAGTGTAGCTCACCACCATCAGTGTGTGAATGTGTATGTGAAACCTGAATGACTGAATGTAGTGTGAAGTGCTTCGTGGTCCTCTGATTAAAAAATCTCTATTCAAATGCAGGCCATTTACCATTTAAACAATGCTCTTCCTTGACTTATCTGACTCTGCTTTGCTTTGCGACTGAGGCTATGGTAAAACCGGTCAGTAGGGTATATAATATAGTACACACGAATACTAGATTTTTAAAATAAATTTATTCTTTATTTCATTTCGAACAATTAAAATTTCAACACAGCAAATACAGGAAAATAAAAGAAAACATAATTTTTTTTTTTACATTTTTACAAGTCCAACAACAGGGTTCAAAAAGGGAGCAGGAAGAAGCAACAGCTTATCCGGTCCTGTCCCTAATTTTACTTATTTACACATTTTTAACTGTAATAGTAATTCATTATAAATACATATATGAATTTAGTTCACATAAATGCACATACAAATGGATACACACCAAATTTATATTTGTGCAACCTAGATGCAAGTTTACTATGACGTCAAATCATTACAACTTGCTGACAGGCTATCAGCATTTAACGGTTGAAATACTTCTCATTCATTTCTATACATGTTATTTATGTACTCCTTATATTTTTTTCTTGAATTGTGCAATATTTTTGCTTTCCTTAATTTCTTCATCTAAGCCATTCCACAAAGTTACTCCACAAACTGATATGCACATGCTTTTTAAGAGTGGTATGAACACTTGGTTGTTTTAGATATTGTCCTCTCAAATCGCACATTCCTTCTCTGTTCCTAAAATTTTTTATGTTTATTGGAAGCATGTGGTTTTTAATTTTGAACAGCATCTGGGCAGTTTTGAACTTGACCAGATCTATAAATTTCAAAGGATGTAATTTGAAAAAAAGGTGATTTGTGTGTTCATGATACCAGAACTTCTGTACTATCCTTATTGCTCTTTTTTGCATTGTGCAGATTTTTTGTAGAGCACTTTTATATGTATGACCCCAGACTTCAACACGGTACTCTAAATATATAGTTTTATTGTTCAAGATATGTCTTGCTTTTTCCCAAATCCCTACGGTTTTAGCCATCTTGTTACACAAGTCTTTGATATGGGGTTTCCAACAGAGCTTGTGGTCCAAAATGACACCCAGAAATTTGTTTTCATACACTCTGTCGACTGATACATCATTTATTTTAAAAACAACATTTGTAGGAATTCCCAAACATAAACTTGGTTTTAGATAAATTTAAAGATAATTTATTTCTATCAAACCAATCTTTAAGTTGACCAATTTCTTTGTCTACTACTTGTAATAGCTGTTTTAAATCCTCCCCAGAACAAAAAATGGTTGTGTCATCTGCAAATACAACTTACTTCAGTATACTTGTCACTCTACATAGACTGTTAATATACATAATAAATACTTTGGAACCTAGAACTGAGCCTTGTGGATCACCACTGGTAATATTTAAACATGCAGACTTAGATTGACCAATTTGTACATATTGCTGTCTATTTTCAATGTAACTTTTTAACCAGCTGTCTCCAGCTGTCAAACTGCCTAAAATATTTTTTCCAAAATTAACCTGTTTGTTAAGAAAAATATAGTCCTGATTTTAAAGTAACATAAAATTGTTAAAGTAACATATAGCTGTCCTTGCAGTAGTGGTTTTAAATCCCTCTCGCCCCCCTCCAAGCACAGAAGTGGTTTGGTCGCAGAGAAAACTTCAGACTATCCATTTATTAGGCTGCTCCAATGATGCAGCTACAAACTGCTCGGTCTGCTACAGGCAGAAAAAAAAAATCCCGCCTCAGTCGGTCCCTGTCTGATGACCACAGTATGATATATTATGTTGCGATTTCCTATTAGATTCTTAATGAATATTGGTTGTGGTTGTTAGGGTTGGTGTACTATGTGTTATGTTGTAAGCAGTTTTAAAGTCTTGCTCTGTGTGCCCCTCTTTAACTTTGAGCGCCTGCCCCTCTAAAGGTCTCTGCACGGCCCTGATAGATAGACTTCTTCTTGGTACTCATTTAAGACTTGTAATCCCAGATAAGGCCCATGAATCACACCTTTTCTACCTCTCTGATGTCTGCTGCTCTTATCTTTAGGGGGACAGGTGTCTCAAGACCTGCTGGCTGCATCGCTGACTTAATTTATCTCACACACAGCAAGCCCACGCACATAATTGTTTGCTTAAATCTTCCCGCCATAGATAAAAAAATTCACTGCTGCCACTTGAGACGTATGGATGAGTCACGCAGGAAGTAAGACTTGAGATGTTGTAATATTGACAACCATGTGTTGTCAGACGTTATTCTCCTTTGATAGGAAACCTTTTTCCATGTTTTAATGGTATTTATATCCAATAGTGGTTGTCATATTGATTTATAACACCTAAGCTCTTTTATTATTTATCAAAACTCACCCATTTCACTGATAGGTCTCCGTCTTTCTCGTCTTTTGTTTCCATAAATGCCCGGTCTGTCACAGTGACTGTTGAGCCTACAGGCCTTTTACAACCTTTTAACACTCAAGGTGCAACAGGAGCATTATCAGCACATGCTGTTTGTACACACAACGCATTCTGAAACTCACAACTACCAGTCTACATACTACCCATGCACACTCAGACAATGGGTTTTAGAATGTATTTTGTCAGCATTTTCTTGCCTTCCTGTCAAATTCCACAGAAGAAATGAGAAGAAGAAAATAAATGACATCAGCATTCAGTATAATAATTCATTTGAGGTAAGTACTATTACCTAATACAAAGCATCAAAGTACATGGAAAACTGCAATACTTACGGCAATAATAGCGGAGCACATGAAATTACAAACTATTATTAAGAATTAGAACTAATTTCAACATGATTCTAGTGATAAAGATATTGTGTAACAGCTTCAAAATTAATATATCATTAATTTTCCTTCAGCTTCACCCTGCAATCTATGCACATTATGGGGTGGCCGTGTCAAAATGCAATGACTTTGATTTTTTTAAATCCTTATTTAATCCTTATTTAATACAAGCATTACAGTTAAGAAAATCAGTGCCTTGTACAGTCCTGAGAAAAAGCTCCTGCCCCCTTAGAGAAATTTTGTTTTTGCTTTTTGGTCACACTTATATGTAAATTATAAGTTGTATATATAAATAAGTTATGTGTTTTTTAACATATTTCATTCAAGTCTGCATCTCATCATTCAAGTTACCACAGAGAGAGACAGAGAGAGAGAGAGAGAAGAAAAAAACAAACATAACACCGTGTGAACATTTTGCTACTCAGCAGATAATACGAAATGTCTAAGTCCCCCACATCCATTAACATCCCAGAAAAGCAATGTAGATAAACAAATATATATGTATATATACAAATGAGGAGGCAAGACAGAAAGCAGTGTTTAACTTGTGAATTTTTTTATTAATGCAAAAACAATTATTCAAACCGAGCTTGTCCTACATGAAAAGTAATCACTGTTCTTGTGATTACCAAATTGTTTTGAAAGCTGAGTTTAATTTCACTGGCCACAATTACTGCCAGATCCTATGAGTCAAGATATAACTTCGCTAGAACCTGATTGCCATGAAGTTAAAAGATCTCGAAGAGAGAGATCTCAAAAAGCAAAACATTGTACTTCTTTCTAAAGTAATCCAAGAATAGATGGAAAGAAAGTCATTAACGTCGATCAGTATTGAAAGTTACAAAGCGCTTCTAAGGCTTTCGGACTGCGGTGAACCACAGCGAACCACAATGCAGAAACCATGAAAAAGCAATACTCCGCAACAATGGCCACTAACCAAAATTACTCTAAGAGTCCATCAGCAACTCATCCAGAAAGTCACAAAGTAACGCAGAACAACAACTGGGACACTGAAGCCCCTGCTTAATTCCACTTGGATCAATCTTTGTGATTCGACAATAAGAAGGCAAGTCAAGGCAATTTTATTTGTATAGCACACTTTCAACAACAAGGTAATTCAAGGTACTTTACATGATTAAAAGGTAAAATAAAAATAGCAGTAAAACACAGACAAAGCATATAAAGTAAAAACAGCAACAAAGCAAGAAGCATACACGAAACATATGATACATCAAAGTATTACTCAAAGGCAACTCTAAACAGATACATTTTTAGTTGTGATTTAAAAGAACTCAGTGTTTCAGCAGTTTTGCAGTGTCTGGAAGTTTGATTTGAGGAGCATAGAAATTGAAAGCTGCTTCTCCATGTTTGGTTCTAATTCTAGGGATGTTGAGTAGACTGGAATTAGAGGACCTGAGTGGTCTGGTGGGTTGTTATAGTAACAGTAGATCTCCAACATACTTTTGTGCTAAGCCATTCAATGATTTATAAACTAGTAAAAGTATTTTGGAAGTCTATTCTCTGAGCTACAGGGAGCCAGTGTAAGGACTTAAGAACTGGGATGATGTGCTCTACTTTCCTGGTTCTAGTGAGGACACAAGCAGCAACATTCTGGATCAGCTGCAGCTGTTAATTGACTTTTTAGGCAGACCTGTGAGAACATTGCTGCAGTAATCAATCCGACTAAAGATAAACGCATGGATGAGTTTTTCGAGGTCCTGTTTGAAAGAAGCTAGGGAAAAATTACATGCATAGATAGTTTCAAGGTGAAAACCATTGCTGACCAAAAAGGACATTAAGACCCGTCTTACATGTCTTAGAAAATATCCCAAAAACCTTTGTGGAAATATTCTTTGGATAAGAGGAAACACCAAAGTTTGGTGGGTGTGCATCTTTTTACAGTTGAAACCAGAAATTTACATACACTTCAGGAAAAAAAACATGTTTCCTTTACTGCCAAATATCAAATTAGAGACAACATTTTTTTCTTCTACATCAATAAGCTTCTAATAGGTTAATTGAGTCCATCTGAGTTCATTGGTGGCTCACGGGTGGACGCAGGTGTGATTCCAGCAAACATTTGCAGAGGGCTTGTGGAAGGATACCTGAAACATTTGGTCCAAGGTGTACCCTGCCTCTCGCCCCTTGACTGCTGGAGATAGGCACCAGCCCCCCCGCAACCCTACATAAGATGGATGGGTACAGATAATGGAAGGATGGATAGATGGATGAGACTGTTTTGAGGCAATTCTTCAAAACACTAAGGAAGTATACTTCTGACTTTGATGAAAGTAATAAGGAAATACATGTGACAATTCCCGAATACAAAAAATACTAATTGGTATGTATTTATTTATTTAAAAAAGTGTTTTTTTTCTGATGTGTATTTAAATATCTGGTTTCAACTGTATGTCCTGGTTGGTTTTGGGACCTTATTTTCCCTTAAAGAATGAAATCATCTTTTCAAAATTGCTTTTTGTGTTTACTCAAAATTGTTTTGTCAAATCATAGCCACTCTACCTAGTTTATGCCTTAGAAAATTGAAGCAGTTAAAAAAGTGATTTTGTTGAAATTTAGTGTCGAGTTTGACAACAAGGCGACAGCAAGAGCACAATATTTAAAATGTTACGATGTAAGTTACTTGCAATGAAAATTATATTTAGTGTACTTAGGCCTTCTAAACGTCTTTTCCCTTTACCATGACAAATAACAAATATTGCTCAAATGATCTTACTTTTTAACAGGACCATTGCTAGTGATGCTTCTTAGTTGTTTTGTTTTTGCTAGACTGTTTTACACATACTGAACATACAATTTTAGATATCTTGCAGCAATGGCTTTTTAGGAAACCTGCAATAAATAACCAATCTAACATTTTTGTACTCAGTCATACATAAATAGATTAAAAAATGTATAAAATGTGTCAATGGAAGTATTAGTAACCCCCTGTTTAAACCAACACCAGAACAGCAGACACTAAGGGAATATAGAATTTGTAATATTTGTGAATTGTGTTTTTCTTTCTTGTAATAAACTGTGTACTGCTTTGTTTAACAAAACTTGTTCTGCTTTAACATTTTGTCTAATGGCCGGTTCACTTTTTCAGCATGCTCAAAGGATTGCTTCATGCCACATTGCGAGCTTTGACGAGCTCTAGAGGTGGGTCACACTGAACGGCCCAGGATTTCAGTGAATGAAACTGCACGGCGTCTCGCTCTAGCAGGACGTGCCAAAATGGCAGACAGGGGTCAGAGAATTTCAAACACTGCCTGAAGACTGTTGAGGGTCATACAAGCACTCAATAGGCTGTCGGGGAACACGTCACACTGCACGGCCACAGAGCTGTGAATCACACTCACACTAGTCATTTTTCATTACAATTCAAGAAATTTAAGAAAAGGTCCAATTCAAGAAAAGGTCTAAGATGGCCCAAATTGCACAGTGTGATCCCAGCTTAAGAGGTGATATATTATATTTATTTTTCCAGAACCTGTCACCATGACAGCTCACAAATAGCAGATTTATGACAAATATTTCATATTACTAATCAGCAGACTGTAAACACACAAATACACATGCACATGTGGCAACACACAGACAAAGATAGTTTTATTATTACTTACATTTCAGTTTTTACTACTGTATTTATTCGGATGCAGGGCATAGAAGTATTTGTCAGCTTGTGAACTTTTGAGCAGATACAGCACAAACCCAGCAGCTCTGCATTTGCGTGGAACTTGTCATTGCATCCTTTTACATTAGCTATAGGTTTTTGAAAGCTGGACAACTGACAGCTACTAGCCTATAACATATTAGTCATAGACAGTACTTGTATATTTAGCTGAGTCCCTTTTAGTTAATAATGCATTTAAACAGAATTGCACATTATAACAACACGCATCAACACCATACTCGAGCGGGAGGATGGAGGCTAGGGGTCTTTTAACACCCCTGTTCGCTACGGGCCATCAGGGGTTGGGGTCCGGAGGAGGACAGGCGGTCTGGTCGGGGTCCTGGGCTGTCCAGCTGCTTTGCCACTGTGGGGCCCTTGGCGGTCTGCTTGTCTCCGTCCTAGAAGGTAGGGGGTCCACCTCCCGGGTCCGGGGGCTGGTGGCTCTATTGGGGCATCGGTACCTGGACCTGGGAGCATAAACTGTGCATGGGATGTGTGAGTGAGGGTACAGCGTCATTTTTTGGGTGTCTTGGTGAGTCAGTGAGAATGTATGGGTTTAAGAGGGAGGGAACGTATGCCTGTGTCTGTATGTCTTTGTCTACCTGTCAGGTTGAATCTTGGTCTGCCCCCTCGCCTGGCGCACCTCAGGCCTTACACTTAATGGGGGGCCTATTTCCCCTCCGTCACTCCCCGCCGGTGACGGGGGCCCCTGCCTGCCGGTGCATCGGTGGTCAATCCAGTTCGGACCTGGTGCATGCCTGGCCGGGCCTGGGGGGGCCGGTGTGTCGGTCGGCCGATGCGCTGGGCCGATATCTTCCTTTGGTTGGTTGGGGCACCTCTTTTAGAGGTGCCAGGTTTGGGATTGTTGGGTGGTGCCTGCTCGGTGGCTCGGCGGGATGCGGATCCGGCGTCTCTGCTCGTTTGATCACCTGTTCTGTGCGCACCGTGCGTGGCCGGTTCATTGGCGAGTTGGACCGGCCCTGGCCCTCGTTGGATGCCTGGTCTCGGCGCCCTGCGTTGCGCGGGATCAGGACCCGGGAGCTGGTACAACTTGGTGTCCAGATGCTGGCTGAGCCCGGCCTGGGGATGCTGTCCGTCCCCTGTGGCTATCGGTGGGGCGCTGGGATGTTGGCGGTGGGGATTGGCCTAGGGTGGAGACGGCGCGTGGCGGCCGGTCGCAGCCCCTGCAGTACCGGGGGCCCCTCGTCGGCCGGTCCCTTGTCGGGTCCTTGCTGGAGGGTGGGGTGCCCCTGGGCCCCGGCTCCCCCGGTCCGTTGACCGGCCCGCCCCGGCGCGGCCGGTTGCCGGCGGGGCCCGTGGGCTCGTCACTGCTGCCCCCCGGGCCCCTGCATAGTGGCCGCTGAATGTTCCCCTGGGGTTCTCCTTTTCTCCTCTCTTGGGGGATGCGGTCGGCCCCGCCCGGGTCCGCCTGGGGCTCTGGCGGTCCTTTGGACGTCTTTGCTCCGATCTCCTTCATGTCTGCATCGATTCCTGGGAGACGGATTGATGTCTGCTCACACCAACTATCGAACACTCTTATGGAGAAACCTTATATGCACCAGCATGCTAATACACACACATAGATGTGGGGTCTCTGGTGTTTAAGGAAATATTCTTGGGCTGAGGTTATGATTACTAGAGCTTGATTAATCGGTACCATGAGTTTTTCTGTGACATTGTTGTTGTATTTTTATATCTATTTTTGTGTGATGTGGTTGTGTAATTCTTAGTTCACAATGTTTGGTTGGTTTTGTCGATGTTCCTTTTTTGTGTTTTGTTTTGTTTTTCCCCCTCTCTCTGCCGTCCTGTGGGTATGGAGGCAGACTTCAATGTCTTCCTGTGTTTTCTTTGTTCCCCTTCCTCTCTTGTATTTTCAACTCACCCTCTCTCTTGACTTTTTGTTTCCTACCTCTCTTCTTCATCTTCCTTCTTTCTTCTCCTTAATTTTCTGTCTCCGTGTCCATAACATCAGGAAATAAAAACCCCAACAATTCATAATAAAGATTTTTCACACATATATCAAGTGGAGGACTATAGCAAAAGCTGTACTGCTCCGCTTGTGAAAGTAAATCTGTTGGGCTTCTACTTGGTACTCAGACACCAATTCTGAGCTCCACACTGCCAAACAGGACACGTAAAAACAAAAACAAAACAAAAAACAAAAAAAAACACAGAATTGGAAATCTCTAGTATTCGGCAAAATGAGACTAAATATCCATGTTGTCTAGTCAAAGTATAAAACACTAGACAATGTATGGACATTGTTAGACCTGGATAACCCCTAAAGGTTTTTTGAAAAGTCAAAATTAACCTGGAACATAGTTTTTTTTCCAACCAAAGTTTATATTTACTCACCCTGTTTGTTTTTGTGAGCATTTCCACTGAGGAGTCGGAAAACACATAGTGCATTCTACTTGTAGTTGGAACTCCAAAATTTGAACTTCAGAGTGGGAAAAATTAACTGCAACGCCGCCCGAAGTTAGACTTCCTACTCGGAAAGTTGGGATTTTTTTCTTGCTCTCACTTTGACTTTCAATATGGCTGCTCATCGCGTCAACAACAGTAAGTTGTTGTGGAAACATGTTTTTTTTACAAGACACGTAGTAAAAGTGCGTCTAAAATCAATGTTACATGTAGAGCCTGCAAATCTAAACTTAACAAAATGAAAGTGGTGTTTGCATGTGGAAAGTACATTTTATAACCGTGTTGATAAGAGGTATTACCAACAATGGCTACCTGGCCCTAGCCATATTGGAATCCTAATTATCTGACTACATTAACTGAAACACTGTTTACTCGTGACATTAAACCCAGCTCCGAGTTCTGACTTCCGAGGTAAATGTACCTTTACTCCTCTGAAAGCGGCAATGTTGCCAACGTCTCACACAGCATAAGTTTTAGTAATGAAACTACAACAGATAATTTTCTCATAGTAACTAGTTTATGAGCTGTATAAAGTCACTACAAAATCCCTAGAAACAAATTTGACGAAGCAATTTTCTGAGTTAGATCGTTTTGGAGCTACAGCAGAAAGAGTAGAGGAGATACATCTCTTGTGGGGATTAAATAAGGGTGGTCTAGCCTTAAACTTGTGATCATTTCAAATCAAATCAAATCAAACTTTATTTATAAAGCGCTGTTCATACAAGAATTGCATCACAAAGTGCTTTACAGATTAAAATGACCCCACATAAAATTGTCACAATGGTCACAGTTTCTGTAGACTGTAGAACAGATTTATAATCATCACTTAATAATTAATGGAAGTTTGTAGCATTTAAAGTTATTGAAGAAATAAAACCTAAGATAGAAGAAACCAAGAGACATTAAACACACACACACATAGTGTCAGATTTATCTCATTTCTGGAACATCTGCTGATGATCCACTGAGATAGTATTTTGCTGTCTCGGTGTGATATGTCAGAAAAGTACAAAGTGGAGGAGAAAAAATTTTCTCTTACTGCAGTAATGATAATGCTGGGCGGCTTCCAAGCATTAATGAAACCTGAAATAACTAATCATTTATGAAAAAACCTTTTTTTGTTTGAGTAGATGTGTGCATAAGATGAGAAAGAGTTAAAAATAACAAAAAAGAGAAAGTTTAATTCTTAATGTTTAACACCAGCTACTTACCTCAAAGACATTAAAAGGATCACATTGAGTTTGTTTTTAAATTACAACAGAAAAAAAAACGTCCATGTCATGTATGAGATTATTTTAGTATTAAACTACTAAGAAATTATGCTGCTGTGATATAAAAAAATCCAGCCTCAGCCAAATCCCATTTTTTCAGGATTGTGGAAAAGCCTTTGAATAAAAGGTAATACACTATTACATAATTTATGTTAAGGGGTATAATTTAACTATTTATGTATCTGCAGTCAATAAAAAGGCTGAAATAAGCAAAACATCTAATTAGGTTAAAAGACCACCATTACCATACCATTTTATTTCTATAGCACATTTAAACAACAACACAAGGGCCGACCAAAGTGCTTTACAAGGCAAAATAACAATTAAAAACAAAGGATAGAAAAAGGTAAACAAATCAAGACATAAAACATGGTAAAAGAAAAAAAAACATTTTTATTTGTTTTTTCTGAGTCTAGGCAATATTAACGGTCGCTTAAAATCAAAGTGATCATTCAGCAAGTAATTTTAGAGTTTTTGTACATATCAAGCTGTGTCACATTCCTAAATAAATCTGCTTGAGGCACTTATGCAAGTACGTAGGTAGAAAAATTATTTGTACAAGTGTGAACAAGTGTTGTATTTGTCAAAAGAAAGGTGACACAAGAAAATGAAAAATAAGGAAGCGGGTTGTAAACAATGCTTTCAAAGATGATGCAGAATCTATGTAAAATTGAACAGAAGTGAGATTCTTCCCACTGTGCATGACTCTGGTGTTGTGAATGGGTGAATGCCACCTTCCACTCCAAGCCCTCCTCATCCATACTTCAAAGCCTTACGTTTTGTTTTCACGCCAGGGACTATATTATTCTGTAAAGGGTTTGGTGTTTATTTGGAATACATAGCTGTGTTGGATTGTGTACTGTTTAGTGTTTTGATAAATTTACCACTTAGTTTTAAAGGTTTTGGGGTTTTTTCTGCAGTGTTGATTTTGTTCAGGTTACTTTTCATCATGTCCTTAGTTTCCTGATATTCTCCAGGTAAGTTAGTCAGTAGGCTACACCTGCTCCAGCATACAAGCATCTCTCGTTTTTATATCCTGCATTATCAGAAAGAGTTAGAAAAAGAAAAGAGTTAAGACTCCACAGTAAAAAAATCCTCTGTTGGCTCCTCAATCAGATTTGTGTTTACATCAAACTTTATTTGATAATCAAATACAGAGCCAAAATACTTGTAGAAGTACACAATGCCAACCTTCTAATTGTGAATGCTGCTCCTTTCTGTTATCCTGACGCTGTCTAAAATCAAGGATAAGCTCCTTTGATTTTGGCACTTTAACATCCAGGAAGTTATTGTCACACAGATTTAACAAAGACATGTAAGGCCTCACAATGCCCTGATTCTCAACCATGAAGAAAGGACAGAAGGGCTGTGTCATCAGAAAATATTACAACATAGCTTTTTTCCCAATATGTTCTGCAGCTTTCTGTGTGCATCATAGCGTCATGTGCCCATCTCCTGGTTTCCCAGTAGGGAAATGGGCACATGAGAGGTGGAGCCCTCAACAATCGCCTGGATCAATGACTACCTGACCAACAGACCACAATTTGTGAGACTGAAGAATTGTGTGTCAAACCAGGTGGTCAGCAGCACAGGAGCACCACAGGGGACCTTACTCTCACCATTCCTTTTTACTCTGTACACCTCAGACTTCCAGTACAAATCAGAGACCTGTCATCTGCAGAAATACTCAGATGACTCTGCAATTGTCGGGTTTATCAGAGATGGACAAGAAGCTGAATACAGAGAGTTGGTGGACCGCTTTGTGACATGGTGTGGAAACAATCGTCTCACCTTGAATGTGAACAAAACAAAGGAGATGATTGTAGATTTCAGAAGAAACAGGGATAAGTCAAACACTGTTTCCATCATGGGAGAAGAAGTGGAGGTGGTTGAGGAGTATAAATACCTCGGAGTTCACCTTGACAACAGACTGGACTGGAGGCGCAACAGTGAAGCCGTCTACAAGAAGGGACAGAGCAGACTGTACTTCTTGAGGAAGCTTAGGTCCTTCAAGGTTTGCAGCAAGATGCTGCAGATCTTCTACAAGTCTGTTGTGGAGAGTGTAATCTCTTCAGCCGTCATCTGTTGTCACGCTGCCCTATTCCTGCCTTATTGTCTTCACCTGTCTGTCTCATCATCCACACCTGATCCTACTCACCTCCTGCCTTTAAGACCCCTCACTTCCTTTCACTCGCGGCCGGATCATCCTTCCTCCTTAGTTGTCAGTAGCAATTGTCAATCCCCATGGTGTGCCGTCTTCCTGCTGTCTTCCTTCCCTGCCCGATGTCCAGTGTTTCTGTTCCTGCCATCGTCATCATCATCATCATCATCATCACCACCTCCTCACTATAATAAACATCCTGCACCTTCCTTCAGCGAGTGCGTTTGGGTCCATTCTCCACACACCCACGTGACAGAATGATCCGGCCGTAAACATGGACCCAGCACTCGCCCGGGAGATCGCCGCCCTCCGCCAGGACGTCTGGGCCAACCTGGCCAGACTCGCTGCCTCTCCTCACTTTCCTGTGCGGGTTTCTGGAGCTGAGGAAATCCTGAGAGTGCTCCCTCACTTCCAGAGGGTGTTCTCTGCTCCGGATCTCGCCGCGCTGCGGAGCGAGGCGGAGAGGGTTCGCAGGGAGGCGTTGGATCGGATGATCGATCCGCCCTCTCCGTCTCCACCATCTGTCCGCCGGCGTAGGTCCCGCTGCGCCGCCGGGACTGTTTCCGGGAGCGGGGAGCGGAGCGCCGCACCTTCACTGTCCGCATTCGTCGGCACAATGTTGGCGTTCTGTTCCCCAGCGACGCCGCCGAGGTGGGGCCGCTTCCGGGGCAGTTCCAGCTCCAGTCCGTGAGCCCGTTTCGGCTCCAGTCCGTGAGTCCGTTCCAGCTCCAGAGCCCGTTCCAGTTCCAGTCCCAGTCCATGAGCCCGTTCCAGTCCCAGTCCATGAGCCCGTTCCAGTCCCAGTCCATGAGCCCGTTCCAGTCCCAGTCCATGAGCCCGTTCCAGTCCCAGTCCATGAGCCCGTTCCAGTTCCAGTCCATGAGCCCGTTCCAGTTCCAGCTCCAGAGCCCGTTCCAGCTCCAGAGCCCGCCGTTGTTGTGGCTGCCGTGTTTCTGGCGGTCACAGCGGCGGCTCTCCAGCGATGGACATTTCCCCATGCGTCGCTGGAGCTCCCGGGGAGGGTCAGGGAGGACCCGTCCCCGTCGCTGAAGCTCCCAGGGAGGGTCAGGGAGGACCCGTCCCCGTCACTGGAGCTTCCAGAACGGTCGTCTGAGGAGGCGTCCGAGCCTCCAGAACCTTCGTCTGAGGAGGCGTCCGAGCCTCCAGAACCTTCGTCTGAGGAGGCGTCCGAGCCTCCAGAACCTTCGTCTCAGGAGGCGTCCGAGCCTCCAGAACCTTCGTCTCAGGAGGCGTCCGAGCCTCCAGACCCTTCGTCTCAGGAGGCGTCCGAGCCTCCAGACCCTTCGTCTCAGGAGGCGTCCGAGCCTCCAGACTCTCTTTGTCTCGGCCGACCTTTACCGGCCAGGCATCTTTGGCGCTACCTGACCCTCAGAAGAGGACCTAAGGGCCGTCCGCCCGACCTCCGTCCAGCCAGAGGACGCCGCCGGGGCCGTCCGCCCGACCTCCGTCCAGCCAGAGGACGCCGCCGGGGCCGTCCGCCCGACCTCCAGGTCCTCAGGGGCCGCCACCGGGGCCGTCCGCCACCGGGGCCGTCCGCCAGACTTCCAGGGGCGTACCCAAAGAGACTCGGGGCCCTCCTTCCGTGGGCCCCCTCCACCCACCCTGGCAAGGGTGCTTGTTTTTTTTCTCTTCCCTTTCTTTTTCACTCTCTCCACGGTGTCTGGAATCCACCTTTAAAGGGGAGGGTCCTGTCACGCTGCCCTATTCCTGCCTTATTGTCTTCACCTGTCTGTCTCATCATCCACACCTGATCCTACTCACCTCCTGCCTTTAAGACCCCTCACTTCCTTTCACTCGCGGCCGGATCATCCTTCCTCCTTAGTTGTCAGTAGCAATTGTCAATCCCCATGGTGTGTCGTCTTCCTGCTGTCTTCCTTCCCTGCCCGATGTCCAGTGTTTCTGTTCCTGCCATCGTCATCATCATCATCATCATCATCATCACCACCTCCTCACTATAATAAACATCCTGCACCTTCCTTCAGCGAGTGCGTTTGGGTCCATTCTCCACACACCCACGTGACATCTGTTGGGGTAGCAGCATCAGAGCCAGGGATTTAAAAAGGCTCAACAACCTGATAAAGAAGGCTGGTTCTGTTCTTGGGACAACTGTGGAAAATCTGGAGATGATAATGCAAAGAACGATTCTTCATAAAATCAAAAAAATTATGGACAACCCTGAGCATCCTCTTCATGAGACAGTCACACAACAACAGAGCATCTTCACTCGGAGGCTTCTTCAGTTTCGCTGCAATACAGACCGCTACAGGAAATCCTTCCTGCCCACAGCCATCATTATCTACAACAACTCCATAAAGAATTGATTATATGAGCTATACCAACACTTAATTTCCCTCTGGGATCAATAAAGTATTTTTGAATTGAATTGAATTGAATGTTGTGTTAGACACGATATGCGGTGTTAGTTTTCCTCCAAAAATGACATTTCACATGTAGGCCAATCAGGTACATTTTTGTCTCACCTGGCTAAAACAAACTCTTCCACATGTTCTCTGTGAGCAGGACTTCTTATGGTGTTATTCCAGCAATGGCTTTCTTCATGTCACTCCCACACAAAGGCCAGAGTCACGGTGAGCATGACTAATGGTATTTCTGAGAAAATATTCTTACATCTTATCTGTTGATCTCTGCAGCTCCTCCAGATTCACCATGGGCCTCTTGGTGGCTTCTCTGATTAGAGCTGTCTTCGTCAGGCCTTTCAGTTTAACTGGGTAACCAAGTCTTGCTGGGTTTGCAGTTGTACCATACTATTTCCATTTTCAGATGATGGATTGAAGAGGGCTCCTGTCATTATGTGTGTTTGTTGAGGACCCAAATGCAGAGCTGGAGAACAAGGATTATAGTAAAAATTGATAATTTAATGTCAAGAACGGAACAGGAAGGCAGCAGATGGAAAATATGAGTTCAGGGGCAGGATACAGAGGCACTGAGGGAAAAGTAGCACTAGGGGTCAGGAACACAAGATGGAACAAATAAGAAACTAAACTCAAAGTCTGGGTAGCTCTGGGGTATTATATTTATAACCAAACCCTCCCTTATGCTATTCCACGAATTTAAACCTGACCTGTCTGGTGTTTTACATGGTCTTCTGGATTCCATTTCACAATTATGCACCAATGTGTTGGTCTATCACATAAAGCCACAATAAAACACATTGATGTTTGTGGTTGTCATGTGGCAAAATGTGAAAATGTTCAAAGCATGTGAAAACTTTTGCAGTCACTATACCTGTTTGCTGCCTGCATGCAGCAGCGTCCTGCACTGTAATTTTTGACAGGTGAGGGGTGTTTTTGTCATTTTAGTGGGGTAAGGTAAAATTTGATTATTCAGAGACTTGTTTTAAAAACCTCATGGGCCCAAAGGACAAGGTTATATAAACAAGAAGTCATTTATTTTAGGTGCCAGTGACATCATGATGTTAAAGTTTGTAGATTAATATGCCTGAATGAACGTACTCAGTGAAGGTATTCTTAAATTATTTAAGTAATGACAAGATAAATTTGTTTGACTTCAGTACCCTCACCTGACTGTTAACGAACCACAACAAAGATGACAGCATAAAAAAATCCATAGTGGCCTGAACAGAACAGAGTGGAAAGTTGTGCCAAACTTTCTAGTCTTTTTGTGGCAGTTCAATATATGGAAGTAAATATCACTGAAGTTGAAGTTATGTATTTTTGACATTTTATTGACCAAATACCTGGCTAACATAAAAAAATCATTAATCGTCAGTTTGTTTGCTTGTTTTCCACAATTACTGCATTACTAAAGCTGCATCTACCCATTAACAGCTATACTGTATGGTTTTTGTTTTTTTTTGGGGGGGGGGGTCTCCATCGTGAGCTATTCTTCCTGCCCATATGTCTTCTCTGGCAGTTGTATTACGCAAACATAGACTTCAGCCCAGAGCAGAGCATTTGCTTGCTTCAGCTGTCTAACTCTGAACCAAGGATGATGTCAGAATGTGGCAGCGATGCCTCTTTTACGTTTGTTTCGTAACAGGTGTCTTCACACACAAAGGGAAAGCGTGCCCGCCTCTTCGCGTACTAGTGGGCATGCATCTGCTTTTCCAGCCAGGCTGCTTTCTGACCACAAAAAGGCCTGAAGTCTGCCTATTGTTATCTTGTTGGCACAATTATGCCCACTCCTGCCCACTGACATAGTCAAACACTCAACTTTCACTCCATTACCTCCAAGGGCAGGAGGGGGTGCAGATGAGGGGGCTGCAGATGAGGGGGGGGGGGGGGGGGGGGGGGTTGAGAGCGGATTCATTGACGGATGGGGGAGCCTGTGTTGTAAATTGAGGCAATCAGGCATGATAGTGCCCTGTGAATTGACATGTCAGGATCACTTAGAGGCAACAATAAAATGGATAGAAGAGAGGAAAGGAGAGTAGAAGAGGGTGTGTTGTAGATGTGTGTGTTTGGATGTAAAATCAAAGAAAAATTTAAGTGTGTATTTGTGCACTGCTGCAGAGGTGGGAAGTGGTGGTCAGAGGGCTGGGGGTTTGCTTGATTGTGTGCGTGGTGTGGGTACATGTGTGCTGGGCTCCATTGAGAGGCTCTTCCTTCTGCTCTATTTACCCAGGTGAATGGGGAAGCTGGGCCAAGCCTGAGCGGGAAAACATGTCATTTTGTGCAAAATAAATGTGTGCATACTTGTGAGTCTGTCCAAACAAAAATTGTTAAGACCTAAAATGTCACCACATGATTGTTCCCCCCTTTAGTCTGGAACCCAAACAAATCTACTGTAGGTCAACATCCACAAGCACATTCATATTGGGTCAAACACTTACACCCCATAGGGCTCATCTTCTTCTAGATTGTGACTATTTCTGCATTTTTTTGGTGCTTTTTATTAAGAAGTTCCCAAAGTTTGTTTAAAAAAAAACACACAAAAAAATTCTCACTCCTTTTTTCATGAGTGTAAATGAAGAAAACATACCCAATGTGAAAGCAGACAGAATGAGGTCTAAGGGGAAGTGTCTGCCACAAGTGTGAATGTATTTTGAGTTTTTTTTAAGGGTGGTACTGGGAAAAACAGAAACCTAGCTGAGAAACTCAACCGCACATTCAACACCAGAGGGCTACAAGGATGTGTGTTCAATTCTGTTTGTGGTTCTTCATAAAAATCCTTTTTAGCTCACGACACAGTGGGATTCAAGACCATAGACATTACACTGTACATTATAATAACTATATGGGCACATACTCGTTATGATAACCACAATGATGTAGAAGATGTTCAAAATGATTTAATATTTGTTTAAGTTATACATGCATTGCAAAAGTATACATTGTATCTTAGTTTTGTTATACTTGGTTATGTTAAAGATTCATGCTTCTGTGCATATTTTGGCAGATTGTTTATGCTATGAGAACAACATGTAGTGCATGGTAGGGAAGTGAAAGAAAAATGCAGAGTTTTAAATAAAAAAAAATAAAAGAAGTCATCTAATTATTTAACATAATCATCCTCTTTACCTCGACCAGTATTTCCAGCATTCTTTTCAACAACAGTCACTAGCCTTCCATTCATGGAAACTGACAATTTCTTGATCTGTTGACCATGCAGTTTTTTTGCTGCAGCAACAAAAGCCTCCCAGACACTGTTCACAGAGGAGTACTGTTTTCCCTCACCATAACTTTCCCGTTTAAGAAGGAACCACAAGTTATCAATAGGGTTTAGGTAATGTGTGATAGGAGGCCATGTAATTATTATTTTATCTTAAAGGTATTTCCTGGCTAGCTATCCAGTGGTGTACTTTGATTAATGTGATGGTGCATTGTCCTGGATAAAGATCATACTGTTCTTGAAAGATCCAGACATTTTCTTGAACTGCTCCTTGAAGAACGTGTATTCTAAAAACTTGCAGCAGTTTTGGAAGTTGATTTTGAGTAAACCTTCAACATGAAAAGGTCCAAGTATCTTATCTTCATCTTGCTCGCATTTGAGTCAAAGTGGAATTTTGTGCCAGTTGCTGATGGCTCCATCCGTCTGCTCAATACAAAGTCACTCTCATCTCATCCCTCATTAAAACCTTTGAAAAATCTGTTTTAAGTTATTTCTTGGCCCAGTCTTGGTGTTCCAACTTGTTTAGTGATGGTTTGGTTTCAGCCTTTCTTACCATGGTCATGTCACTGAGCACTGAACACTGATCACCTTCAACTTGTAGGCACTCCAGTGGGCTGCGGTTTTGTAATGTCACAGCTCTGTAGAAGATTGGGTTCGTGGTAGCTTCACATTTGATTCTTCTCAAATCTTTGACACTTGATTTGCATCTTTTTCTCTAAACACATCTTTTGTGACCCTGCTGACGGTTCTGTGAGAGAGCTTAATGGAACTGGTTCGTTTCCAAGCCTTACGCTACCAGGTGCAAAGAAAAATTCCGATTGAGTGACATAAAGAATAGTGCCACTGTACTCTATAGAAAAAATTAAAATAATTAAAAAAATAATTATATATATATATATATATGTGTGTGTATATATATATATATATATATATATATATATATATATATATATATATATATATATATATATATATATATATATATATATATATATATAAACTCACAATGTCATACCTTAATCAGCCAATTAACTTAAAACTTCCTCAGCTTCTAAACGATCTCTTAGTTTGGGGCAGTAGGTCACACAGTTATGGGGAAGACTGCTGACTGGAAAGTTGTCCAGAAGAGAGTCTCTGACATCCTTAACGAGGAGAGTAAGCCACAGAAGATGATTGCTAAAGAATCTGGTTGTTCACGGATGCTGTTTCCAAGATTATTTATAAAAGATTGAGTAGAAGGAAAAACCATGGTAGGAGAAGGTGAACCAGCAACAGGGATAACTGTTGCCTTGAGAGGCTTGTCAAATAAAATCTGTTCAGAAGTTAGGGGAGCCTTCTAGGTAGTGGACTGAGGTTGTAGTCAGTGCATCAAGAGCCCCTACGTTCTTGTGTTTTCTTCGTTCCCCTTCCTCTCTTACATCTTCAACTCACCCTCTCTCTATTAACCTTTTTTTTTCCTTTTTTTCCTGTTATTTTTCGTATCCGTGTCCCTGGTGCATCGAAAAAACAAAACAAACCCACAGTAATTTCTAATAAAGATTTCTTACACATATACATCAAGCGGAGCACTATAGCAAAAACTTTAGTGCTCCACTTGTGATAGTAAATCCGTTGGGCTTCTACTTAGTACTCAGACACCAATTCTGAGCTCACACTGCTGGACAGGACATGTTAAAAAAAAAAAGAAGAGCCACTAATTTCAGGTGAATTGTACACATGGTCTATAAGTGTCATACCTGGCCAAAGCAGAAAAAAATAACTAAACGGCTGCCCTATCGCGCAAATTCGTTTTTCAAATTAAAGTTAAAACTATGTTTCATTTGAAAATCATGCTCCCAGAGTCTGAAGGAATAGTGAAGAAGCACAGAATCCACAGTGCTTGAAGTCTAGTGTGAAGTTTCCCATCAGTAATGACTTGAGGTGCCATGTCATCTGCTGTTGTTAGTCCACAGTCAACACAGCAATCTACCAGGAAAATCTAGAGATGCTGATTTTATTTTCCAGCAGGACATGGCACCTGCCCACACTGCCAAAGGTCCAAAAAATCCTATTACTGCAGCATACCATAACATTTCAGACAGTTTGATGATCCCAAATTTTTTTGCAACAGTTTGGGGATCATCCCATCTGATCCAACATGACTGAGCACAGTTGTGCAAAGCAAAGGTCCATAGACACTTATGGGAAGGTTTGATGCGGAAGAACTTAACATGACAAAGCTCAGACCTCAACCTGATGCAGGACCTTTGCGATGAATTTGCCTGGAGACTGCTAGACAGACCTTTTTGTTCACTATCACTGTGTGATTTCATGAATGTGCTCATGGAAAAATGATCACAAATTTAAAAAGGGGCGGGCCAACATCACAGTAAATGATGAACAATGAGATGTCACTTACTGTAAGTTTATATGTGTGTGTGTGAAGACAAATGAGTGAATACTTTTGGCACTACACTGTACCTGGGAAATAAAGTTTGTAAAAAGATAACTAAGGTTATACAGAATTCAAACAAACAGTCAGCAAAATATGGATCAAACCTTTGAAATGACATCCTTGTTATTTCATGTAGGAATATAGGGTAAAATTCCTATGTCAAGCAAAAATGTAGCCTCAGAAATGAGTTTTAGCCTTCTACCTGCACTAAATGTAAGATTATCACATATTTTTTGTTTTAATTTTTTTTTTGTGATCTATATTTTCAATTGATTTGTTTTTTTTTAAATAGATGTAAACAAACCTGTTAGTTGTTAATGTCCTTCCATTCTCTTATTGACCCATTGAAGTCACCTTCAATATCTCTTTTTTGCTCTTTGACACTATTGGCTCCCCTTGGGAAGTCCTGACCCACTTACTGAGATGCGTACAGTTATTGTTTTGAGTTATCTGCAGCAGGCACATTGATCTATCCATTTTTTGCTCCTGAAAGAACAACAAACAAACGGCCAAACGAATGGCAGCCAAATCTGAGAGGACCAAACTGTTACGCAGCAGTCTAATCTCCTCAGCACCACTCGCCATCTTACTGTGTGTATGTGTTTGTATGAATGTGTGTCGCTCTTTCTGTGTGTGTGTATTTACCCATCTTAACCTCCCATATCTCCACCCTCAGTGCCTCTCAGTCCTTGTGGCAGTGCATATCTGCTACATCAAGTGGGTTCAGTGTATGTGAGAGTACATACATGTATGTGCATTGTATGATTGGAAGCCAGTGCATACAACTAAATCATCAAGTATATATTTTCTGTGTGTTATGGTGGCAGCTAGTCAGGGACATTTTGGGCTGTGACTTTGCACCTTGACCTCTGTCAGCAAACAGATAACTGAAAACAACCAGTACTGTATGTGGACCCCTGTAGACATACAGGATATATTCAATTTAATTAAAAATACGTTATTGATCCCAGAGGGAAATTAAGTGTTATGTAATATTATGTAATTATGTAATATGTATGAGCATGAATATTGTCATGTATTTAATATTGCAGGAATAATTTTACCAGTGTGTACAGGGTTCTAATAGAACATTTCATTAACACCAAACTTTCATTTAAAACCTGTGTCACACCAGTGAAACACTATTTTCCTAAACGTAGTTTCTCAAACTATACTATATAATTAAAATATGCAATAAAATACATACATTCTCATAAAACATGCCAAAGTATGAGTTTGGTTTTCATAAGAGCATGATTTTTGTATATATACTGTATATTTGTTTTGTTTTCTTGGATACTTTGCATGGAATTTGAAATGTAATGGATTCTATCATGATCAACACAGCCAACAAATCAACACCTCAGGCTGTTTTTTTAAGTCTGTTACAAACTTTAGAGGATTTTAGGAAGCAGATTTTCACTTCTTGCTTTTTTAGAGCTTAGATAAAAACAATTTTTTTAACACCAACATGATCACGGGCATTGAAACGCTCTCTCTCTCTCTCTCTCTCTCTCTCTCTCTCTCTCTGTCTTTCTCTCTGTGTGTATATATATATAAATATATATGCCCAGTGTGGTCTTCTGCTGCTGTAGCCCATCTGCCCCTAGGTTTGACGTGTTGTGCTTTCAGAGATGCTCCTCTGCATACCTTGGTTGTAATGAGTGGTTATTTGAGTTACTGTTGCATTTCTATCAGCTTGAACCAGTCTGGCCATATATATGTGTATATATATATATATATATATATATATATATATATATATATATATATATATATATAAAGCTACACAACAGAAATAATTGTATTTTGCATCTGTATGTATTAAGAGAAGGCCAGTTTTGTATAATAACCAGGAATAATGATTTTCACATACAAAGCTTTGTGATTTTATAAAGAAGTGAACTGCTCAGATCTTTGTTGTTCCTCTAATGAAGCCGATACATGGCTAAATATAAACAAAGGTTAATTTTAGATCATAATCCTACTTTATTTTATTTATTTATTTATTGTGCAGATTTTAATGTGTTGATGGAGAACTACACTTTGTGCACTTTTTCAAGTCTCACAAAACATTTGTGTGTTCAGATGTTTTATGTACTTTAATGCAAAATGTTTCCTAAAATTCTAATTAATCTTTAATGGAAGATTTGATCGATATAAAGAGCAAGATTTTCACATAAATGACTGAGAATAAAAAGTACATAAAGACAGACTTTTTTCTTTTTTGGTCCTTTCATCACCTTTTGTTTTTTGACCTCTGTGTTTTTCTCCCCATCTCTGTAACATGGAAGAGGGTATATAGTTATCAGGCTCGCCCAGCCCAGCCCGGCCCTCCTACCTGACCGCTGCCAGCAGGGAGCGGCTGCAATGCCTGAATATCTGCGACCACAACATCAGCCAGGGGATGTAGAAATCAGCTCAGAGTCTGCTATGCAGGGGCGGGGGCATACAGGCCTACCTTGTGAATTCGTGGCATGAGTGTGTTCTTTCTGCTCAGGAGCCCACCATTTCTGCAACATCCGACTATAAATCTATTGTGACACGCAAACTGAATTTATGAGCCAATCTGCTTGCGACAGACATGTTTGATTTGAAAAGGGAAAGGAGGATGAAATAAAAAGCAATAGTAGTGAAAGCAAACTTCTGCTTTGACTTGAGTCCATTTAATTGAGAAACACCTGAATAACTGAAATGTGTAAAAGATTACATTCTGCCACATTAGTGACCTGTAACCAAGTTCACAATGTTTTGAAATATTATTTTAACTATCCTGAACAGTGACAGCTATACTGTGCTGTTTGTTTAACAAAAACGCTAAATTTTGTTACTGTTCTACTTCATGAAATGTAACAAATGTGCACATGGTAAAAGCTTTTTTTGTCAAATTCCCCTATGCAGCATGCCCTGTCCTACACTATCCATTTAAGTTAACAGTATATTGTTTTTGTCATTAAACCACCAACTTCTTAAAACACACGCGTGCACACCCACACACACACACGCACACTCACACAGTGGCAGCTGCCATCTCAGAGAGTGGAAGCAGGTGTTTGTGAATCTCATGAGGTTTGGGGTCTGTTTTTTGGGGGGGGGCGGGGGGGTAAAGCAGAAGATGGTGAAATTCCCAATATGAAAGTCTGCTTCTTGCTCTTTCCGCGTTACTATAACAACACTCACACGCACACACATATATATATATATATATAAACTCACTGGCCACTTTATTAGGTACACCTTGCTAGTACCGAGTACGGCCAACTCATTGTCATGTTCAAGAAACCAGTCTGAGATGATTCGAGCTTTATGACATGGCTCATTATCCTGCTGGAAGTAGCCATCAGAAGAGGGGTACACTGTGGTCATAAAGGGATGCACATGGTCAGCAACAATAATCAGGTAGGCTGTGGCGTTGAAACGATGCTCAATTGGTACTAAGGGGCCCAAAGTGTGCCAAGAAAATGTCCCCCACACCATTACACCACCACCATCAGCCTGAACCGTTGATACAAGGCAGGATGGATCCATGCTTTCATGTTGTTGACGCCAATTCTGACCCTACCATCCGAATGTCGCAGCAGAAATCGAAACCCATCAGACCAGGCAAAATTTTTCCAATCTTCTATTGTCCAATTTTAGTGAGCCTGTGCGAATTGTAGCCTCAGTTTCCTGTTCTTAGTTGACAGGAGTGGCACCCGGTGTGGTCTTCGGCTGCTGTACCCCATCTGCCTAAAGGGTCGACGTGTTGTGCACTCAGAGATGCTCTTCTGCATACCTTGGTTGTAAAGAGTGGTTATTTGAGTTACTGTTGTCTTTCTATCAGCTTGAACCAGTCTGGCCATTCTCCTCTGACCTCTGGCATCAACAAGGCATATTCGCCCACAGAACTGCCGCTCACTGGATATTTTCCCTTTTTCTGACCATTCTCTGTAAACCCTAGAGATGGTTGTGCATGAAAATCCTAGTAGATCAGCAGTTTATGAAATACTCAGACCAGCCTGTCTGGCACCAACAACCATACCACGTTCAAAGTCACTTAAATCACCTTTCTTCCCCATTCTGATGCTCGGTTTGAACTGCAGCAGATTGTCTTGACCATGTCTACATGCCTAAATTCATTAAGTTGCCCCCATGTGATTGGCTGATTAGAAATTTGCGTACACACACACACGCATGCACACGCATGCACACACATGCACACATGCACATGCAAACACACATATTCAGTGACAGGAAATTTCAAAGCAATCAAATTAAGGCAAAACTGACCCAACTTAAGCTAAAGTGCCTTGTGAAACTTTTACACCTTTTTTTCTGATTTCATCCACAGATTTCAATATACAGTACTGTGCAAAAGTGTGAAAAAATGCTGTAAACAAATAATGCTTTCAAAAATTTAAGTGTTTATCATTTATTTTTATCAATCAACAAAATGCAGTGAATGAACAAAAGAAAAATCAAAATCAATATTTGATGTGACCACCCTTTGCTTTCAAAACAACATTGATTCTTCCAGGTACACTTGCACACAGTTTTTGAAGGAACCTGGCTGCAAACATCTTGGAGAACTAAACACAGATATTTTGTTGATGTAACCTTCCTCACATCCTTCTGTCTCTTCATGTAATCCCAGACACACTTGATGATGTCGAGATCTCTGTGGGAGAGATACCATCACTTCCAGGACTTATTGTTCTTCTTTATGCTGAAGATCGTTCTTAATAACTTTGGCTGTATGTTTGGGGTCGTTGTCCTGCTGTAGAATAAATTTGGGGCCAATCATATGCCTCCCTGATGGTATTGAATGATGGATAAATATCTGACTGTATTTCTCAGCATTGAGAACACCATTAATCCAAATCAAATCTCCAACTCCATTTTCAGAAATGCAACCCCAAACATTCAAGGAAGCTTCACCATGTTTCACTGTTGCCTGCAGACACTCATTATTGTACCGCCCTCCAGCCCTTCGACAAACAAATTGCCTTCTGCTACAGCCAAATATTTCAAATTTTGACTAATCAGTCCAGAGCACCTGCTGCCATTGTTCTGCACCCCAGTTCCTATGTTTGTGTGCATACTTCAGTCGCTTGGCCTTCTCTCCATGTCGGAGGTATTACTTTTTGGTTGCAACTCTTCCATGAAGAGTTCCACTTCTGGCCAGGCTTCTCCCTGACAGTAGATGGGTGTACCTGGGTCCCACTAGTTTCTGCCAGTTCTTAGCCGATGGCACTGCTGGATATCATCCAATTTCGAAGGGTAATATGCTTGATGTGTCTTTCATCTGCTGCACTAAGTTTCCTTGGCTGAGCACTGTGTCTACTATTCTCAACGTTGCCCATTTCTTTGTGCTTATTCAAAAGAGCTTGAACAGCACATCTTGAGACCCCAGTCTGCTTTGAAATCTTTGTCTGGGAAAGACCTTGCTGTTGCAGTATAGCTACCTTGTGTCTTGTTGTTGCTGTGCTCAATCTTGCCATGACACGAATGGCAAACTTCACCTTGGTAGCAGAGTTTGGCTGTTCCTCACCCCAGCCTCCTACACAGCTGTTTCTGTATCAGTTAAGGACTGTGTTTCAACCTATGTGTGACATTGATAATCATTAGCACCTGTTTAGCATAATTGATTGATCATACACCTGATTATAATCCTACAAAATTCTTGATTTTGTGCAAGTATACCTATAGAATTTAAGGCAGTAACACCAATTATTGATTTGAGCTAGATGTTTCTTTTGTTTGCTCACTTTGCATTTTGGAAATTGATAAAAATAAACAATCATTATTTATATTTCTCAAAACATTCTTTGTTTACAGCATTTGTTCACACCTGCCTAAAACTTTTGCAGGTATGTTAATGGGATCTTTTGCAATAGAGTACAAAGTATTATAGGAGAACAAAATCTATTGTTGAAACAAAGCCTTAAGAAACTCGGTTTGCCACAAGCCTTCTACAGGACACAGCAAACCTGTTGAAGAAAATTAAATTAAACTTTTTGACCCATATGAAAAACATTGTGTGGTGGAAAACTAAAACCCTGAAACCAACAACCCCATGGTGAAACATGTCAGTGGATCCATCATGCCACAAGGATGGGCTTTTTTTCTCAAGAGCTAGTCAAAGTTTAAAGGGAGATGGATAAAGCTAAATACATGAATGTCCAAGAAGAGAACCTGCTAGACGCTGCAAAAGACATTAAGCTTGGGTTCACCTTGCAGCAGGTCAACACCTGTAAACATACAGCCAGAGCTAAAACGAAATGGTTAAGAACAGATGTTTATGAGTTAAAAGGTCCAGTAGAAGGCCAGAAATAAATTCAATTCAGAGACTGTAGCCATAACTGAAATTGATGTTCAGACCATCTCTATCTTATCTCACTAAGCTTGAGCTACTTTGCAGAGAAGAATGGACCAGGATTTCTGTTTCTAGATGACCAAAGCTAGCAGAGGCCTTCTGCAAAAGTCATGTAATTGCAGCAAAAAATGGGTTCCTAAAGGTCCTATCCCCATGGGCGGACACACTCAGGAGCAACATTAAAAGGACATTAAAATAGAAAATAAGATGGACACTGTGCCAAGTACAGATGAGCCAGGCTAGGTAAGGAAACGCCATCAAGGGAGCCATCTGCACCGGCAGCAGCGGATCAACAGCACCAGCCGAGGCACTGACCCAGGGCGTCCAGAGGAGAGGAGGCCAGGATCCTGACCTCCACCCAAGCACCACCTGGAGAGGACCAGGCAGCCACTGCTGACCACCGCTCCCACAGGGAAAACACTGGAACGATGTGTCTATGTTTGTATTATCCGTGTAAAACGACAGGCTAACAGATTAAAATACACAAATAAATAGATTGGTTGATAGGTAGGTAAATGAATAAATAAATAAATAAATAAATAAATAAATAAATAAATAAATAAATAAATAAAATTAACGAGATAAATAAAAGACCAAGTTGTAAAACACTGATCAATAAAAGCAAGTAAAACATGAGAAGCAAATAGACAGGCAGTAAATAATAATCAATTAATTAAAAGCTCCGGCTAAAAAGGTGAGTCTAGAGCCTGCTTTTAAAAACATGAACGTTCTCTGCGACCCTGAGGTCCTCCGGCAGCCTGTTCCAGAGGTGAGGGCCATAAAACTGGAAAGACACCTCACCGTGAGTGTGTGTCCTGACTTTTGGGATGACAAGGAATTTTGTAGGAGTTGTAAACCTGATATGCTATTTTTGGGGAGACCAGAAAGCAGGGCATTATAGTAACCAATTCTTCTGGTGATGAAAGCATGCATCAGTTTCTCAATGTTGGCACGAGAGAGAATGGGGTGTACTCTGGCTATGTTCTTTAGATGATAAAAACTTATTTTAGTAATATTTTTAATATGAGGGTTAAAAGCTCAGAGTCAAAAATCACACCACGGTTCTTCACTTGTAAAGAAGGGTTAAGAGACAGGGGTTGTAGTTTTGGTAAACGTTTCTCTCTCTGAGCCTCAGGACCGATGACTAAAACTTCAGTTTTGTCCTGGCTGAGCTGGAGAAAGTTTTCTGCCATCCAGGATTTGATGTCTAAAATGCAGTTAAAAAGTGCATCCATCGGCCGTGTGTCATCAGGAGACATGTAGATATATAACTGTGTATCATCGGCATAACTGTGAAAGTTAACTCCATGTCTTCTGATGACACTGCCAAGAGGGAGCATATATAGGTTAAAAAGCACTGGGCCTTAAATTGAACCATGGGGCACACCACATGTGATCTTGTGGACCTTAGAGAAACAGGTATCTAAACTTACCATAAAAGTCCTGTCTGTGAAATAGGATGTAAACCTTTTGTGAACAGCACCAGAGAGGCCAGTCTGTTTTAATCAGGTTAAAAGAATAGTGTGGTCTATTGTTAAGTATCTGTAAGACTGTATAACCATCAGCCCAACAACTGTTTACATTCTTGCTGTTATTTGCACAGATTTACTTATTCTCGTGGTCTGTTTTTGCTCAAATATACGAATTAAGTTTAAACAGTGTGTATATTATCTTAGTACACTTCTTAAAATCTGCACATGCATTTTTTCTTGACTGAATATCTTTTTTACTGTATTGTAGACATTACTGTTATTACATTTTGTTCTGTGACAAAATTAGCAAAAGTTCAAAGGATGACAATAGTTTTTGCAAGGCACTATATTTATTTGTTGCTGTCTGTTTATGCTATTGTTACTGTTAAGTTCAATTCTGAACTGAAAATATCACAGTTCCTGCCACAAGTGTCCGTCTTCATGAATGTCATTTCTGTTTATGTGTCCCTCTGAGAGTTCAACTCGAGATATGAATCTAAATTTGAGGGCAGTGTGGTGGATCAGGGTGAGGTGGGCGTGCAGATGGCTGGAGGGAGCGTGGAGTGGAGGGGGTGTAAATATAGCTACTGGACTGAGTCAGGGCCCCTTAGGTTGCTAGCCCTCACAGGAAAAGCAGTCCCCTCAAGAGACTGAATGTGGAGCTCATAGGTTTGAGCATGTGTGTTTTATACCTTTTCACACTTCTTAGGGCTTGCACATGTTAGCTACCTCTCTGTGAGGGAGGTGAAAATATACAAAACATTTGCTTTTACACACCAGCGGTGTCCTTGTCCTTGTTTGAAAAAAAAAAAAGAGGCAACGGTTGAAAAAATTTGCCTATTTTCTTCGTTGCCTGATAAACTGTCCAACCTTTTAGTGAACAGCAGAAGGAAGGAAAGTTTTATGATATGCACTACACAGTTTTAATGATAACAAACCTTTGTATCGACAAGACCGTATGAGGGTGAGGGGGGTGGAGAAAGTATTTGAATACTACAAAGCTGAAATAAATTTGAATACTACAGATAGGTTGCACTTTGGAAACACCAGATCAGGAATCATTTATTCACTGCAGAGAAATGACCGTAGACAATTATAAACTTTTACAACTTAAACACATGGAAATGCTTTTATCTGAATTGTTATTTTATCATAAGCGCTGAAGTACAAATTCAAACGTCTGCCCAAATAACACTCAATAACACAAAGATTTAATAAAAACAGCACACTTTATTTGCTTGGCAGAATACAAAAGTATAAAAACATGAAAACTTGGCATGTATAAATGCTTTCATAAAAAAGTCCAAAGCTAGTATCAAAAAAGGCATGAGTATAAAAAACATCTGTTAAGTGTTTGACAAGGGCTACCTTGAATCTCTGTGTGAAAACAAAATGCTGATGAAGTACTTTACAAAAGCAATACAAAACTATTAAAAGTTAAATTTTTAATTGATACAAAAGTTTCTAGAGGGCTTTTGTTTGTAGTAGGATATAAAAACAGAAGTGTTTAATTCTTTCGTTTTATAGAAAGTCAAGAGCAGCTTGGTTTTTACTCTTACTCGGTGAAGCTCATTTCAGATTTTGAAATGCATAGTGTAGTTTCTTTATGTCTCTTTCCATTAACATAGTCATTTGTTCATAAATTTTTCCCAATGAAAAAGCCAGAAATGCATCGTAATTTGAAATGAAAACAAATTTTTTTGGGGTGAAATAAAGATCACAATGTGGCAATCAGGTAATACTAAAGTTGGCCAGATTTGAACCATAATATAAGAACAGACATAGCTGTTCTTATTAAGTGTTTATATGACCAAACACTTGAAATTTTCAGGAGTCCCATACGCCCTTTGGAGAAAAAGTGAAATAGTTCCGTGAGTAAAATTCAGAGGTCAGTTCGGAAATCCTTATTATGCCTTTGGATACGATAATGCTAACAGGGCTTAAATACTTAAAATTACAACACTGCTCAATTGGTGGATTGTAAAACAATTACATAGTTATAATCCAGAACAAAAATAAAAAACAAACAGGAACAAACAAACAAATAAATTAACTTGTTCTTTATATTAATATCAAAATTCGTAACCAATAATACAGCCCAACGCAAACATAGTCACCTTTTCCCATTTATAATACAACAGTGATAAAAAACAGAGCAGACAAGGAAGGATGGACAATTATATATATATATATATATATATATATATATATATATATATATATATATATATATATATATATATATATATATATATATATACAAACAAGAATCAAATTCTACTCAAAAAGGTTCTAAAAACGTGTTTAGTCTTTGGTTGGTTGAAATCCAACAAGTTTGAGTGTAAAAACACAGACGGCGTAAAAGCCTCTCCCAACTGTTGTACCACAACAAATATGAAAAAACCTGCGACGCTGAGTCCAGCGCAGGGAGTGTTGAAGTTTCCAGATCAGCGTTTTCTACCCCCCCCCCCCCAACCCCTCGTTTGTTTCCTTTCTCCCTCTCTCTACTGTCTACATCACCAGTGTCCTTGTGGGGTAAGTGTTGATGTACTTGTGGTTCTGCTCAGAGGCCAGAATGTGGTCCTCTGTCTTTCCGCAGGTTGCTGGTTCCCAAGAACCGAGCTGCTGCTGAAGAAAAGAAAAATTTGCCACTGTTGAGTGTCTTTATATAAACTCATATTTGCATACATCTTTTTTGTGCTTACATTATTTATTATTCATGAGTAAAATGTAGGCAAACACATGTACACTGCTGCACCAAAGTTAGAATCTTTTGTTTTCAGACACATTTCACTTTCTACTTTGGTTTAACTGTGATGTTTGGAATGGATTGATTAAAATTTAATAGAACTTTGTCACATATAAATTGACAAAAATCATTGCATAGAAAGAAGTTTCTTTTTTTGTGACAACTTTAGAGGCAACTGTGTATATATGTTGGAGATGCACAGACCAGGCTTTTTCTGGTCAATACCAATTTCCATTTTTTTCTCTGACCTTCCGACACTGATTTTGATAATCTACATTTTATTCTGAACACTTCAACAATTAAGAGAAAAAAAATGTGCTACAGGTTCTATGATTCTAGTTCTGTCATCCAACTAAAAATTTAAGGATTATCCCTATTGGTCCATTTTTAAAAGAAACTAATCTTCTATGTTTTGATTAAGTTAATGAACAGGAAAAAATTTCACATTTTTCAGATTGCAACCAGTAGTGTAGACTCCTAAACAGTTTTGTGCATAAAAATATTGCTTGTTTATTTTAAGGAGGAGTAATTTATTTACTGGATTATTATGATGGTATTTACAAACCTGTAGTGGGCTGTTTATGTCTCTGTGAGGGAGGTGGTAGGGTTTTTCTCCATCCTCACTTAGTAATGAGCTGGTAAGTAGATCCTGAATAAAAGTTAAGAAAAAGAAATCAGTTTGAAATTTTTTTTGAGGTTAGAAAAAAAAACATTTGAGTAATCAAAGTGGACTTACAGGTACTTCCTGTGCAGAGGCGTTGGGGGAGAAGAGCTGTGTGTTGAGTTCTTGTCCCTCCCACTGCATACAGGGGCTCCTCTCACATGGGGACTCCACCTTAGAACCAAAACATACCCATGTCATACACCGCACATGATCATACAACCACAAAAAAATGCAACCAAATATGTGTTTAACATGAATGCTTGCAAATGTGAGAACAGCTTGGGCTATTTACACACATTTGCATGGAAGGTAACGGAAGAACACTGAAACAACCTTTTAACAAGTTTTCACATCATACACACTTAACCCGCTGCGACAATTCTACATTAGTCTTTAAGTTGTTTTGTTGTTGTTGCAGGGGTGTACAATCATCAGGCTGTGCCGAATGTACCTCTTGTTTTATCTTCTTAAGTGGAGGCTGGTCAATAGCACAGTCCATGGGTTCCTGCTTGATAGACTCGGCAATTTGCTGCTCCAAAGTTGTACTCTACAACAGAAAATAGCTCTATGTAAATAAATATTTTATTTCAAAACAGCTTGTGCAGTAAATAATGGGACAAAGTTAAGACTCACACAATGTTTTTAATTTCCCTCACCTGTAGTTTGAGAGATCCATGAAGGCCCAAAGTTGATCTGAAAGGAGTGGGTGTACGAGGGCTCGTCTCCAGGATCGATCGGCGGATGTTAGGAGTTCTGAACCTGAAAAGGAAGACATCAACAGTGCTTGAAAACATATGCATGATCAAATCTGCACTTCAAAAGGATGAAAGCTCAACTAACTCACATTTCATTCTCTTTCTGAGGCCTGATGGAGTGGTCGATAAGAGGCTTGGTGTCCACAGGCATGCTCATTCGTAGACTATCATCAGACTGTTCTGGACTCATAGACTGGCTGAGAAACTGTGAAACAGACAAGGAGAAATGAGTTAATCAAAGTCGTCCAACAGTTTGTCCTTCAGACTGGTAGAATTTTGGAAGATCATGGTTTAAAAACTCAGAATTAAGGAAATAAAAAAGTGTGGTCAGACTACTGGAGGTGATTCAAGGTGAGAAACACTAGGTCTAAATGATTTGTGCCGATGAAGACAAGTTGGTGATTGGATGGATTCTGATCACTTTCAACTATTTTAACTACCTGTGAGGGAGAAAAGGGCAGATTTCTGACTGGTGAGGACTTGGGGGTTGAGCAGATGACCCTGCCTGTTTTCAGAACATTCCTATCCAAGAAACGACTGGTAGTGGCCTCGCCCTCTAAGGGGAGGCTCTGGAAACAGGGCAGTAAAACATGGGTCAAGACCCAAGACTAAGAAAAACTATACAGCTAATTTTAACACTATGCAATTTTTATGAAATCTGTTCTATAGGAACATACAGAACATATTTCTTTAATGCTATGCAGAAACTTACAGAATCAATGACAGATTCCATGAAGTCTGGGATTGTGTTTGTGAATGTCGGGCTGGTCTGATGGCTGCCGCCGGTGCTGGTGGCTCGTGTTGCTGAGGCGCTTTCTTCAGGTAGGCAGCTCTGGTCAAGAGGCAGTGCCGGGGCGGCGGTCTGGAAGTGTGATAAAGACGTCGTGGCACCATCCGAGCTGCTGATCAAAGAGCTCTGGGTGGCCCAAGATGGGAAGCTCAAATTCATCTGGAGAGGTAAGAAAATGTGATGATGAGGGGTAAAAAGGCATAGAAATTAAACATGAGTAAGTGCCTAAAAATAAGGAGAAAGAGAAGAAGGGGAACTTTAAATTAAAGAGCAACAGAAGTGTTGAGTAGAAGAAAGTTGCACAAGGGGTCACACACACACACACAGTAGAGAAATGGTGATAAGGTCCTGTTTCATCACTTTTGCAGAAACAGACCCCCAGATGTTTCCTCCTCCTTATTCACGCAAATACACACGTCCGACCACTGTCCTCAAAGCCGGGGTCAAAAATACACACGCATAAATCGTGCTGTCACAGTTTCACACACAAACAGACTTACTGATAGTGATGGCTGGATTTTTAGTTCATTCTCTGTCGCCATGAGCAGCCGTTCGATCTCTTTCACTCTCTGCTCTTTTTCAGGGTCTTCGTCACCATAGTGTCTCTAGAAGGAAGACAGCATTGGAGAAAAATATTAGCACATTCATATATATATTCTCTTATGTGTTCTTCCCAGATTGCAGTGTTAACAACTGAACACTCTGGTGGTATAACTGACTTACACATTTCCAGGGTTTTTGCTGAATATTTTGCAAATGTGGCATACATGCATCAGACAGGTATGAAGTGCTGCAGATGTTTTATTTAGCAGACATACACAGCAGCAGTGGATTAGTTTGACATGATTTTTTCCATGTTTCAGTCAGAAGAACAAGAAAAACCGGTTATTAAAACAGTTTTTCATCCTCTGTATTAAACAATATAGCACTGTTTTGGTATTTTAAAAACTGTACCTAATTCTACTGTAGTATAATTAGGATTGTGTATAATGTGAATATGGATGGATTTTATATTTTAATTAGATACAATTAAATATGACTATGAGTTTGTCTTATAATGTAGATGACATCGGATGTAACTGGGGGTTTTATAAATGAAGTTACTCGAATTAAATTGATCTCATCTGCCGGAGGACTTGCAGATAGGCATTGGCTGGTTTAAAAAAGTTAGCTTCAAAACCGCTGAAATATTCCGCCTTAAAGTCCTTTTACTGAGACGCCTACAAAAGTTCTGGAGTGACCTGTGTGTTCTGCGGCTGCGGCTTTTGTTTAGGTATTACTGTGACTTTTTTGATTTTTACTAATTAGACATTTAGAACAATTTCAGAGATCATGTTTTACTTTTTCTGTCACTTTTCCTAAGTAAGTCTAAATTAAGCAAGGCAACTTAATGGAAAAATGACCACCATGTAACGGACTACATGTTCCTTGAAAAGATAAATAAAATATTTATGTACCTTCAGTAAAAAGTGGTTATCATAGGTGGTTTAAAGTTCTTACTTGTATAGCAGCAGTCCCATGCTGGGGAATGTTCAGAATGTTTAAATGCAGAGCCATCGGAAAGGGTAGCTGTTGAGTCAATAAAAACCTTATAAATTATTTTATTTCAGGACATCATTCATTTTTTTACCAATTTATATTTTCTACAATAATTAAAAATTTCAGTGTGAAGCCTGCTCACTCTGTGTGTTTCGGATATGTAGTTGTAAGTCACAGGAGGAAGCTGTGCGTGGCTCGGTGAGTGGTGGGGGAAGCTCATGACGTGATTGGTGGTCTTGATGTAGCCGTGGTTCATGGACAGCGAGGAGTTGCTGTTCTTCGATGTGTTCTGAAGGTAGCCCTCTTGTTCAACCTTTCGCCTCATGGTGGAGTTCCAGTGGTTCTTTATGGCGTTGTCAGTCCTGCAGGTTGCAAGGAAAACATGTATTAAAATGAGAGATACTTTATTTTAAAACACACCCATGATCTGGTGAGACCGCCATCCGAAAGCGGTGCTCCAAAAATGTTATCACACAAGACACATGCGGGCTGACAGATAACCAAAGTCTCTACACAAACCTATGCATGTAGTTGATAAGGTTATCAGAACACAGCAATTACAATAATCTTTGAGCTATCTCTTTATCTGTTGATATTCACAAGTCAACCTGCCCAACTCTCAAAGTCGATTTCTCATTTTGCTTTCCCTTCTCAAGTATCCTCTATTTCGGCCTCCTAACCGCAGCGTTGCGCAGCTAACCAGCAAGGGCTCCGTGATTCATACAGCTTCTCTTTTCTCCCCCTGCTCCCAGAAAGCCTTCTTCGTTCTCCGCCTCACCTGCCAGGAAGCAGCTTAGCGATTTCTGCCCAGCGGTTTCCCAGCTTCTCATGGGCCTGGTAGATGATCCTGTCCTCCTCCTCAGTCCACGACGTCTTCTTGACCTCTGGGTTCAGGTGGTTGTGCCAGCGCTCGCGGCACTGCTTGCCGATGCGTCCCTTCAGGTGCTTGGCGATCACAGACCAGCGCTTGGCTCCGTACTTTTGGACCAGCTCGATCACCTGCCGTGTTTTGTGTTTGAGGAAGAGAGCGAGAAGAAAGAAAGTGCAAAGCCAATAAGAGGAGGAGGAACAGCATGAAAAGGAAGTCAATGGCAGAGGATGGGCATGGGGAAAGGGGAAGGATGGAGTAATCAAAGGGAACAGAGGGAGAAGTAAAGGTGCATGATATGATTGCCAGAGGGACAAAAAACACAAAAAAGGAGAAATAATTTTAACTCTTTGTAATTTGCACCTAATTAATTGTTTCTATTTAACTAATGGAGTTGACTGGGAACACCTGCTGGTGAGCACTGAGGGATATTCCAGTGGAACTTTAGCCAGTCTGCTAATCATTACAGTGGCAGCATGTGGGTGGAAATATAACGCCTCTGAATTAGCTCAATGCAGATACTCCACTGGCTGAGATTAACCAAGTTATATGTTGTGTAATGACACCTTTAAAATGTGCAACAGCAGATGGCTGAATTGCTTCAGAGTAGTTGCTTTAATCGCTCAGGAACATAAAGTAATTGTTTTTGATTCTTACAGGCCGTTTCCTGTGAGTAAAAACTGTTCCTTCAAATAGACTCCAAGTGGAGTTAAAGGTCATCATTAAGGTGTCTTGGGAAAACAAAGATCCTAATGCTAAACAGTGCTCATAAAAGGCTGTGTTTTCGTACCCTCTGGTCCTCTTCTTTGGTCCAGGGCCCTTTAATGAGTTCTGGGTTCAGAACTTTCTGCCATCGGTGTTGGCACTGCACATCTGTACGATTCTAGGAGGTTTTGGAGAGAAATAAAAAGTCAGTTTGCTGGTGCAATGGGGTAATCTGCACATGTAAATATAATAAAGCAAATTATTATTAGCTTAGTTTTAAGCATTGGATACTAACGCTCTACTAAAATCAGCTAAAATATTACAACTTTCCACAACACGGTTTAAATCCCTTTTAATTAAATGGGAGAGTGTCTGCAAAACAGGAGGTTTCTTCCATGTATGTTTTTCTTCCATGTAATAAGCACATGGTAATGCAGCAAAGCCCCTCCCCCACTTGTTGCCGATAACTGCTAATCAGCTGGGTGAAAATCACTATGAAACAATTTTTACTCAAGGTTATCATACCATGAAAATTTCAAATCGACACATGCTGACAAATTCTTAATTAGACATTAACCCCCCTGCCCCAATCTATGACTTACAGTTAATAGACTCGCTATTAGTTTCCAATCTTCTGATCCATGAAGTTCGACCAGTTTCTTTAGTTTCTCGTCCTGAATAAAACACAAAGTGTGATTGTCATCGTAATAATCATGCGCCTTCAATCAGACACCCCTTAGTGAAAGAGAAAACATGTAACTCTAAAGATAGGACTTTTTAACTTTTCAGCATACCTCTTCTCGAGTCCAGCGCGTTTTTCCAAGATGGCGTTTCCCTACTTTGGCAAGAGTCCCATCATAGTCATGTTCGTACACATCTGTCTCCTCCTCATCTTCCTCGCTACTGTAAACACTGGGAATGTACACACAAAAACAGACATTTTGTTTTTAAATCCCAGTTTAATCAGTGTGAAAAACATTGTTGTAAGATATTAGATAAGCAAATAATATTAATAATGATAAGCAAATAATTGAAAGATGAACTAGCCTCTCTCAAATCATCAGCTTGGAGAGTTCATTAAAAAGAAGAAGAAAGAACTCAGTCTGTATTCATCAGGTGTCAAAAACAGAGAACCAGTCATTCTTGATGGTTTGGGTGCAGGCTTTGAGCCAAGACACTCATAAGCAAAGAAAGAAGAAAAAAAAAGACAGAGGGAAGAACAGCAAGCTGAAGGGAGGAGGGAGGGAAGGAGGGAGGGAGATGGATGAACAGGTTCTAGTGTTTTTGGTTTCCACAGATACTGGGATTGGCACATGTGATCATCATTTTGTGACCCCGACATGTTCAGACCTGCAGTGGCATTGTACATCACAGCCTTGCATGCATGCACATACACACAAACACACAAGGAACCGGTTAACCAATCAGATTGTTGAACAATGTTAACGTGGAAGTCAGGTAGGGTGCTTGGAAGAGAGCAACAGGTGAACAGACATCCCACTTTGTGTGTGTGTGTGTGTGTGTGTGTGTGTGTGTGTGTGCGTGCGCGTGTGTGTGTGTGTGTGTATGGAGTATTTATTGTGCATTATCTTCCTCATTCCACTTCTTTTTTTAATAATGTATAAGGTGTGACTGCATGATGAACAGCATTAACAGTGTTGAGAGGTACACAAATTTAACCCTAAAGAATTAACTCCATTTTATGATATTGATTGTTTGAAGCAAATTAATAACAAACAATGTCTGTTTCAGTCAAAAAGCATTGCACAATTCAACAAGTTGTCAATTAACAACAAAATAAAAAAGCTGAATAAAGTTTGCATAGTAAAATATTATTCATAAAAAATATCAACTGATCGTTCCATTCTAGTAAAACTAAGCAGCTTTCAAGTTATCCTAAACTTGACCAACAAACAGCATCGAGAACCTTATAAAACAGATTAAAAACTATCCATGTGCCATCCCTATGCAGGTTAACTGGCAGAAATATATGGTGAAATCCTGAAAAAAGAATGAAATACAATTTATGGTGAAATATTTGTCCGAAAATACGGTAATCCGTGGAAAAAAGTAGCGCAGGTACTGTAGAGGACGCTGTGAAAGCGCAGTTTCCAAAATAGCAGAGTGCGCTCCTCGCATTCAAAGATGCTGCAAAACACTTAATCTGCAAACTTAATCAACCCGGGTTTAGAAATGCCCTCTTAAATAGATACCAGTGTAATCTACAGAATGAACAACACAAAAACGAAAGCAACAGGCTGCGTAAAGCCGCTGGGCACTGGTCAGCAGACCGCAAGGCGCTTAAAAAAATGACTACCTCAAAACTTTTTTAAAATTAAATATAAGACCTGAAGCAGCTTTTGTCGTTAAAACTTTGACAAGCAGGACGTTTTATTAAAGTATATATGTGATTATTCAGCGCAGCTCCACCGTTGTCCACGCACCGTCTCGCTCACAGCGTGGCGTTAACGCGCGAGCGTGTGTGTGTGTGTGTGTCACTGACAGCAGTGAGGAGCGCACATGCCAGATGACCACCACCTGTCATTGGCGCGAGCGCGACAAGCTCGCCATCAGCAAATGCCAAGAAAACACAGAGGCTTTCACGCACAAAAAGCAGAGTTAAAAAAAAACATATTAGCACTGTAGAAAAAGATGCCGCTTTAAACGCACTGGTTTCCCATAGAAATAACAGCAATAAATGGAGGAAAACAATAACTTGCAGGAACCAAGATGAACATGAGTAGAAAAGAGAGATTGTATAGTAGTTAATCTGCTTTTTACCTGTTTTTCGGCCGCCGAGTCATGGTAAATTGTAGCCAGCGGCTTGCAGCAGGTTGCGCCGAGCGTGTACTTTCGCTATCTCCGCCGTGTTTGTTCTCACTGTGAGCAGGCAGGCTGACATTAATTTAAACTGCTGCCTACTCGCAGGAGGGCTCCTCCCTCCCTTTCGCATCCCGGTCAATTTGGCGCTCCTCGCCGCTAGCGCTCCACTGCGCATGTTCACGCTTGCTGTATACTTCACTTACAGTCTGACTATTTTCCAAGTTACTTTAAAAGCAAATAAGTTGTTTTATTTTATTATTTTAAAATGTCTATTTGCCTGTTATTAACAAAGTATTTCTTCCAAAACATATCTGGTGCTTTACCTTACAGTGCTGCAGCATGAAGAGAAGATATTTTCCCATTTACAAAGTGTTATTGAAGTGCTCATTACGCTACAGCCTTAAACGCTCTCTGCCATATCACCCGTGCTACGCTTTTTTTAATGAATTAGCTTTATTCTTCCTTTTCCTTAAAAAAAGACAGAGAAAAGTGATGTATTTGAACTAATGAGAATGGGTTTGCACTCAAGGAAAACAAGTTGGAGTACTTCCAACATTGAGCCACCTGCTCGGCTGAGTGCCCCCGCTGGTGTTGCAGATGTTTTCCTGTGATAAAACTCGCAACAAAACCTTGTCTTATCATCCCGCGACAAAACCCGCCTACGCAAACAAAGTTAAAGAAATCCAGTAGCACTAAAACTATCTGTGGAAATATATTGCTCATGTAATTCATAGCTTTGGTGCCTTTATGTTCGCTGAGCTATTCCTAAAGTTTCCTTTTGAGTTCTTGTTTCTTAAATAATACAAATGACCCATATTTTAATACGGAGCAAGTTGAGCCTGTTTTTCTGCAGCTTTCTCTGGAGGATGAGTAAGAAAATAATGATCTTGCATAACTTGTGTTTTCTCCCTTTTTCCAGCGACTGCACACTCGTTTTGTGTTCTGATTATTTTTTTGTAGCTTAAATTCTGTATTCCCCATGTGCCGAGAAGACTGTCATTACTCAAGCAGTCATTGCAGGAAGGAGGGGGCTTAATGCTTTATTTGTATAAATGTGTCTTCTCATTGTATTAGTTCCTCCATACGCGACCGTATTGTCCTGGTCACTTGTAATTACCATCACCCTAGAACAGCCTATTGTCCCAGGATAAGCTATTATAATAGAGGGCTGACAATGGGATACACACATGCGCTTGTATGTGTTGCCATGGATGGAAAGTTTAACTTTTGGATGCAACAAACCCTGTACTTATAATTCAAGCAGTTCAATTATTACACTACATTTAAAGGCTATTATTGACTAATTAAAGAGGTAAACATGTGTTTACAAATCTAGAGATTGCATATTTATGTCTCTACAATGGTTTGACTCAGCTTTTTATTTCCAGCGATTATCATAACAGATCTGTGATGTGATGCATCATTGTTGCCTGGATGCAATCACTTCTAGGCTTCCATTCCTATGCATTACCACCTGTGCCTTGAAGAGATGTTATTTCTATCCCTTTCAAGTCCCTAATTATATAGCAGCCAAATGAGATCACAATACCAGATTCCTCACATGTAAAAGGAAGTGGGTCACCTGAAGGGATTAAGAAAGGTCAATGAAATATCGTGAATCCCACTTTTAACAACTTTTAATTCTGATTTTATCGATTCAAGTGTTTACAACTGTGAATTTGAGCATGCCCTAATATTTATAAAATACAAATTTTCCCTCGACGGTAATTTTTTCAAACTGCACCTTGTTATCTGAAACCAAATTGAGAGAAGCGAACCAGTGTATATGCAAACTGCCCATAGTAGGTCAAACAGGAAGCCCTGAGACCCATTGACTGTTCAGCCTGAGACATTTGCATGGGCGCGATTGGACAGGTTGATGGGAGGCATTGTAATGGCTGACCCCTTTGCAAAGACTTGTGTGCACAGGTTGGCTCATTTGAATGATCTTAATGACAGCTCCTGGGTCCCGGAGGTAGCATCCCATATGTTTTCAAATCCAGAGCTGAGACAGAAAACATGCTCATTGTTAGTTGTGTGTATGCCATAGAGTCTGCTTACTGGTATGTGCATGTGAAACCGGGCACTGACTAAAGGCATACTCATCCAAAGTCAAACAGCTGGTAAATGTGATTGTGTATAGCTATGTAGTTAAAAAGGTAAACATGCTTTCTGGTAGCTGTTAAGAAAGGAAAAAGAATAATTTATTAGTTCTCAACAGCTTACATGATCTGGACTATATATAGTTGTTCAGTTAATAGCCTATTGCAAACACATGATGCATACTAATAGTAATATATATTTACAGTACCTTCCAAAAGTATTCATGATCCCTAACTTTTTACATTTTGTCAAGTTATTACCACAAACTGCAATACCTTTTTCGGGATTTTATATTACAGACCAACACAATGTAGTTCAAAAGCAAGAAATTAATGGAAAGTAATATATTGTTTTCAAACTTTTGTTCCAAATAAAAACAGCTTCCTTGTTCCTAGTAAATAAGATAATCCTCACAGCATTATGCTGCTACCACTATGTTCTGCTGTGAGGATGGAAGATGTTCATAGCACTGGACCTCTTCCTGGTGTGTTCAGGAAGATATCCAGTGCTAACATTTTGTATGTAGGCCCAAAAATTGAATGTAGGTTTTAGCTGATGAGATCACCTTCTTCCACATCTTTGCCGTGTTGTTGTGTTGCTGTGCTGCCCTAAAAAAGATCTATAAAGCTTACTTGAAAATAAAATCGTAGATGGACAACATAAACAGTCAGCTTAAAAACGTTTCTACCATGTAAACAATACACTAGAATATTCCACTGATCCGCTCATTCTTCTAGCAATCTGTTGTTCCATCTGTTTAATCCAATTCATCATTGCGTCATTATTTCTCAGGAATTCTTCCTCTCCTACCATTGAGTCATTGATACGGCTTTCCCTGAACTCTGTGGCACAGATTTGACCAGATAGTGTTCCAAAGCTGTTCAAAGGGAAACGTATGTTCAGATGCGTGCAGGTGTGAAAAATCACACCTCTGCCTCTTTGCAGCGCACAGCGTACAAAATAATAGCATGTCTTCATTGATGCATCTCTGGGACTTCAAAAAACCTCCCAAAAAAGCATAGAAACAAAATTGTTTATCCTTCTAGATGCTTTTTGTTAAATTTTGCTTACTAATTTTGTGTTTATAACAGAGCAACTATAGATGTAGATTAATGCTACAAACAACTCTATCGATTCAGTGCTTGCAGTGTTTTTATATATATATATATATATATATATATATATATATATATATATATATATATATATATATATATATATATATATATATATATCTTTCCACTAAGGAAATATGTTCCATAGCCTATGAAGTTCTCTTTCATGCAGTTGGTGTTTTAAAATGCCCCAGAAACATTTTGCTTATACACAAGGAAGAGGTCCCTCCCTGTCACCTGTGTGACCCTTTAAAGTGAGCAAGGCTTGTGTCTGTTTTATTCGTACCCATGTGCTCCATATGTGCAAGAGCAGTTGTTTATTTTCACATGTAGATGTGCAACTTCAAAAGCGCAGGAAGTGGAATTTTGAGAGGGGAAACCTCCACCCACCCAGAGGGTGCACATGCACGCGCGCATGTTCTCTTAACCAAAGGTAAACTGTGCACAACACATAGTAAACACCTCAGCCAGCGGCCTTTCTTGGTATGAATGATCCCCCAGTATAATATTTAGCACCTGGTGATCTCAAGTCAATTAAAAATGCTCTTTGTCAAGCTGTCATCTGAAATATAAGCCTTAAATTGTGAAGATATTCACCATTACCTAAGTAAAAGCGTCTCTTTTTTCTGTGTGCTCTATTTTTAGTTTAGGGAGACACGCCAAGCCTCATATTACATGTGACAGTGCAGATGTGCTGGAGTATATCTCACCTGCAGCACTGATCGTATCATGTTATTCTCTGACATTATCTTCATCTTTTGATTTATCCCCACGTGTGAGCTACTGCAGGTGAATACATTTCAATTTCTCTAATTACACATCCATTTCAGTTTAAATTCATTATGACTGTAATCTGCTAGTTGCAGAACAGAATGGAAGAGCAAATGCATGCAAATATCTAAAAAATATCAACCCATTTTCTGTCTGTTGGGGTAAGCAGGCTTTACATTTCTTCTAATGTAAAAATAGTTTTAAAAAATGATGTCACTTTGGGTTGTTTGTGTACAAGGTGAGTGAGCTCAGATGGGCTGGTCTCTAACCAGAGGGCATAACCTTTGACAAAATGGTTGAGACACTCACACCCCAAAATCATATTGGCTCAATAAAAGTGTTGCATGCAGGTGGTGTTTCTCAACTTGTTTCTGCACTCTGTTCATGACCTCTTGAACTGACAGTGGCAGTGCCTTGCAAAAGTATACTTACAGATTGAACTTTCTCGCATTTTGTCACATGCTAACCATACCATTCAATGTATTTTTGTTGGGATTTATAGAGAGACTAGCACAAAGTACTGCATAGCCATGAAGTGGATGGAAAAGACTACATGGTTTCGAACACTTTTACAAAGAAAAAGTGTCGGCTGCAAATCTAGCCAGTCCCTTTTAATAGGTTACCTTTAAAAGAAATCCAGCGCAACATAATGTCTACTGAAGTCACTAAACTGTAGCAAATGAGTTCACCTGTGACTAGAAACCTTTGAGGGACACTGAGTTTTGTTGGAGAACATTAATGAACAGCTATGGTGACTGGGGAACACTCCAGATAGGTCATGAATAAAGCTGTAGAGAAGTTTGAATCGATGTTGGGTTATATAACAACATCTCATGCTTTTAGACATTTAACAGAGCATTGTTTATTCCATTTTTCAAAAGGGAAAGAGACTGCAAACCCACCAAGACCGTCCACCTAAGCTGACAGACTGAGCAAAAGCAATCATAGAAGGAACCAACTGGCTGATGGAAACTCTGGAAGCTGGAGAAATTTACAACTGAAGTGGGTAACAGAAAAATTTTTAGTTGTGCAGGTGTTCAAGAAAGAAATAGGTAAAAAAATTCTCATTTACAGTTTGGCTGCAAGCCATTCAGAAAGCACAGCAAACATTTGTAAGAAAGGGTTCGGTGTGTTTAAAAACAACCAATACTGCACATTAACCTCAACACACTGTCGCTCCACTGTAAAAACATGTTGTTGGCAGCGTCATGCTGTGGGGATGCTTTTCGTCCGCAGGGACAAGGAAACAGGTCAAAGTTTATGGGAGGATGGAGCTGAGTACAGAGCAAACCTAGAAGAACATTTGAGGTTGGAGTTAATTAAATATTGGTGGTAGTATTAGGATTATCACATCCTGCTCTTATTAATTGGACTTTTATTAATTTATTTTAATATATATATATATATATATATATATATATATATATATATATATATATATATATATATATATATATATATATATATATATATATATATATATATATATATATAACAGACACTGACCGGAGATCAGTTTGAAAATACACTCTAAGTTGTATAGTTCATGGTGGAGCTATTTCAGTAAAACTGATTTCAGGCCACAACGACGTAAGAGGAAGTTACGTCAGTGATAAAAAAAAATCCAAAAGTTTTACTTTGTTGCCCTTCCAAAAATAAGCTTTTGTCGCTGCAAAGTAAATTGCGTAGAATCTGTAAAAATAAACAGGAGTTTTATATATATAGTCATTATTTTAAGAGTTTCCAAATTAAGCCCGATACTTTGCTGTGCGCTGCACAGAAACGACCTCCGATGGCAGCCGGGGTGGTGATGCACATGTCTGCGAGCTGAATAACTTTCACCCTGGGGCAGATAGTGGGGACTCGCAGGCAAAATGTCTCGCCACAGAAATGTTCGAGGTTACAACTACGATGAAGGTAGAGAGCGTTCACATGGAGCTGGTACCTGTTTTAACCCAAATGCCAGGCCTAGTCATGCTAAACATGCTAGCCGCTAAGCTAATCTTTACTGTTGTTTACTATTGCGTTGCTAACGGCTAACGCTAGCTTGTACAGCTGACAAAATAATGTTGCTGTCGTGTCACTTGGCACCATATGCAGCCCAATTAGTGTCTACCTTTCTACCAAATTAATTGCGATCATTTAAAACTATTATATCAGTAAACCAGCTTTTAATAAGGGGTTAACAAATGACAACAATACAAACGTTGCTGGCAGCTGCTAACTATTAGATATTTTTTTCAAAGACGGCTGGCTCTTCTTATTCATCGTTGTGTAGATTCGTCCTTTTTGGCTAGAAGTCTTCTGAATACATTGATGGAAGCCAGTGCTTAGCTATTACAGTTGATAAAAGTAAACAACTTTAATCCCAAGCTACAGTATGTTGTGAATTTGTAAGAACTGCTGACAAAGCAAAGTGACAGCAGTCAGAAAGGACCACAGCTTTAGTCTACAAACATGTATGTTGTTAACCAAAATTATAATATATATATATATATATATATTTAACTCTATTGCTGTTTTTTTTCTATCTAGACTTTGAAGATGATGACATGTTTGGACAGTCTGTGGAGGATGACTACTGCATTTCACCAGCAACAGGTTGGTTACAAATCAGCAGGATTTACTGTTCCTTCATTTGACAAACAATATTTGTGTAAGGCATGCCATCTATGCACATTTAGAAAAATAAATACATTGCTACTTTCAAGATGGCAATACTTTTTAGAATATATTATTTCAATCAGATAATTCAATAATTACTAGTAAAGTAGTCATCGTATATGGCTGGTACAGGATGCCCTCAGTGTGATAACATTGAGCATAAATACTACCTTTTGAAAGTATAATGATATGCACACACACACACACACACACATGTATGTATATATATCCATCCATCCATTTTCCATACCCGTCCATCCTATGTAGGGTTGCGGGGCAGCTGGTGCCTATCTCCAGCGGTCAAGGGGCGAGAGGCAGGGTACACCCTGGACAGGTCGCCAGTCCATCGCAGGGCAACACAGAGACATACAGGACAAACAACCATGTACGCACACACTCATACCTAAGGGCAATTTAGAGCAACCAATTCACCTAACAGTCATGTTTTTGGACTGTGGGAGGAAGCCGGAGTACCCGGAGAGAACCCACGCATGCACAGGGAGAACATGCAAACTCCATGCAGAAAGACCCCAGGCTGGGATTTGAACCCAGGACCTTCTTGCTGCAAGGCAACAGTGCTACCAACTGCGCCTTGGGTAATTGAGAGAACCCAGTTGACTATGTTGACATGCACTGTGTTTAAACTCATTGTCCTATTTCGTATTCTCTTCGCAATGGTCTGCTGATCAATTTCAGCTCAAGATACTTTGAAAAACCAAAGAATTCAGTTGAATCAATAATAGATTTTATGTAAATGTGTTGTACAGAACATTATTTATTTTTGTCACTGTGCCCTGGGAGTCCAACCCATTTAGAGCCACACTTTTCTTAGCTTTCCAACCCTTCTAAGAAAAAAGAGTTACCTTAATGAACGTGATGGATTCAACTAAGTTTGATTCTATGCAGGGGCTTTCCAATCCTCCTACTTTGTCTTTGTCACCCTTTACCAAGTTCTAATGTTTTCTGACTTGCACCTCAGTGTGCCCTGTACTTTAATATTTCCCATTTTGATATTCCAAATATAAAATAAAGAAAATAATCACATTGTTTGCTTTATATTTAAGAGCTGCTTTAATTTTTGGGCCGCTGTTTTTGAAGAATTGCTGAGTCCTGTTTAATTCAGTTCCATGTATTTTTGCAGCTTCAATTCAATAAAAATGTCACCTGAAGGCATTTTACAAAATAAGTCAAATTCATATAGTACAACCCTATATATGGATTTAGATTCAGCCACATGCTTACATGATTTGGTCCTAACTACAGTGCAGTAAAATTCTGTTGATTATGTTATGCGAATAGCAGGCAACACTGTAACGATAACTGCCTATGGAAGTTCAGCCAGTTGCATCCAGTCACTGAGTTTGCAGCAATTCCTTCTCCAGTTTTCCATTGAATCACTGACAACTGATTGTTGTTTACCATGTAACAGGTTTGTAATCAGCCTAGAATTGAAAATGTTTGTGTTTATTTAGCCAATCAGTTCATCTATTCACGCCGAGAGCTTCAAGCACCGAAAGAGGAGCCTTTAGAGGAGGAAGAATATGAAGATGAGGATGTTCCCATGTCCCCTTGTGTTGACTTAAACCTTGACCCTCTTGATCAAGGTACTCATAAAAAACTTGTGCAACCAACTGTAGTTAACATGAATGAAATATTTTGTGATTTTTGCTATAATCTTTATAGTCAATTAAGTTTTTCTTTGTTGGTATTTTTTTTTTACATTTGTCTTGTCTCTCTCACTTGTTAGCGAAGCTTTACTCCTGTCTGGACCACATGCGAACAGTACTGGGAGATGCAGTGCCAGACTCCGTCCTGACCCGGGCTGCCATGAAGCATGGATTTGATCCACAGAGGGCTCTAGATGCAGTGCTGTCTGAAGACAGTAAAACTGCACCAGTTACCAGAAGTGCAGCTGAGGACATGCCGTCAGTAGGCCGAGAGGTTCAGGAGCAGATGCCTCTTCCGCAGAGACCCAAACAGGAGGCCGTGGCTGAGAAAGGTACGTCCGTATTGGACCAAAATCTGAAAATCAGTTGTTTGTGACTTATGATTACCAGTATTTATAATATAACTTGGGTGGGTGCTGAAGTCACCCCAATACCAATTTGTCAAAACATCTTTAGTGCCAGGTACAAATTGATGTCCCTTGGCAAATGGCTGCTATTCATACCCAGAAATGTTTCAAAGACCCCCCCCTCAAAAAAAGCTAAAAATGTCTAATCACTTGTTCCTGGTCCCATTGCAGACATTTCCTGAAAATGTAATCAAAATCCACCTCTAACCTTTTGAGTTATGTTACTAACTAACAAATGGACAGACAAAGAAACAAAGATACAGAACCTGGCAAAATGATAACCTCCTTGGCGGATGAAATGAACTGCTGAGAAAATACAGAGGAAGATAGTTTCCACTGGAAAAAGCTACTAACAGCCAATGTGTTACATCTGACTTTGCATGTCTACTGAAAATGGCAAAATGCATTTCTTCCCACAATTACGTCTTCCACACTAAAAAGTATGCTTTACTGCAACCTGGTAGTGCTTAATTGTGATGCATTTATTTACAAGTACAACTCCAAAAATTTAGAGTATTGTGAAAAGGTTCAACTCATTTCTTTCAGAAAGTGAAACTCATACATATCTATTACACATACAGTGAAATGTTTATTTCTTGTCATTTTGATTGCCATGAGGTTCAGATGATGAAAACCCAAAATTCAATGTTTCAGAGAATTAGAATTTTACACAACATCAGTAAAAAATAATATTTGAAACAGTTTTTGAAAAGTATGTTCATTCCTGTGCACTCAATACTTGGATGGGGCTCCTTTTGCATGAATTTCTGCATCAATGCAGCGTGGCATGGAAGCAATCAGCCTGTGGTTCTACTGTGGTGTAATGGAAGCCCAGATTGCTATGATAGCAGCCTTCAGGTCATCTGCATTGTTGGATATGGTGGCTCTCATCTTTCTCTTGACAATACTCTATAGATTCTCTGTGGGGTTCAGGTCAGGCCCGTTTGCCAGTCAGGTACAGTAACGCCATGATATTTGAAGCAACCTTTGGTACTTTTGGCAGTTTGGGCAGGTACAATGTAATGGTGAAAAATGAAATCTGCTCCATAAAGCTTTTCAGCAGAAGGAAGCATGAGGTGCTCGAACATGTCCTGGTAGTTGGCTGCTTTGACTTTGGACTTTAGAAAACAAAGTGGACTAACACCAGCTGATGACAAGGTGCCCAAAATCATCACTGTCTGTTGAAACCTCACACTGGACTTCCATCAACGTGGATCTGAGCCTCCTCACCCTTCCTCCAGTTTCTGGGATTTTAATTTTCAAGTGAAATACAAGCTTTGCTTTAATCTGAAAAGAAGACTTTGAACCATAGAGCAACAATCCAGGTCTTTTTCTCCTCAGCCCAGAAAAGAGGCTCCTGACTTCTCTGGTTAAGTAGTGTTTGATATGAGGAATGCAGCATCCGTAGCCCATGTGTTGGATCTGTCTGAGCGTAGTTGCTTTTGATGCACTGACTGCAGCCTCAGTCTACTCCTTGTGAAGCTCTCCCAAATTCCTGAATGGATTTTGCATCCCAATCTTCTCAAGTCTGTGGTTATCCCTGTTGCATCTACAACACATTTCCTTCCACTCAACTTTCTGTGAATATGCTTGGATACAGAATTCTGGATTTTCATTTTCTGTAAACCATGATCATGAAAGTTACAAGAAAAAAAGTCTTGAAATATTTTACTATTTGTGTAATGAATGTTAATAAGATATGAGTTTCACTTTCTGAAGTGAGTGAAAAAAAAACAACAGTACTTTTTTAACAATATTTACATTTTTTGAGCTATTCTTGAACTCGAGGAAAATCGGATTTCCGGTCAGTTTCCGGCCTCCGGTCGATCTCTTGCATCACACTACACGTTGCTGCAACATGTTTTGTGTAACCAAAAATGTTTTCTATGTTTCTGTTATCTCATATGTTACTAAATTCATGCTAGTGAATAAATATTTTTTGTTTTCCTATTTCAAAAGCTAAAACACATTTTATTTTGCGGATGTGTAGAAAAGATTTCAGTCATTCGTTTTGTGTTCTTAGAAACGTATCAGCACAGACTCAGGTGATGATACATTTCAATCATGCAACCGATTAACAAATTGCCTTCTTCCTGTTTTCCCTCCTTCTCATTGATGGTGTGGTTCATCTGCCTTCTGCCTTGTGCTCCTCTTGTCCTTTCTCCACTTGGCTTTTGTAAGGTAAGGAGCCCGTTTGTTTTACACAGACAACTCATCCAAGGCACAAAAACAAACACAACCAAGTGCACTCAACATCCAGAACCTCTTATTGCGAAATAAGCCTGAGCCGGTGAAAGGCAGCTCTGCTAAGGAAAACATTGGCCCTGAAAGTGTTCAACTAGGCATCCGCTGTGGTACCAGTTTGGCTCAGCTAATGTCTGAGCATGAGCAGAAGAGTAAAACAGAAGTAGATGGTACAGGGAGAGGGTTGGCCGTGTCCTCCTTGAGCACTTTAGCACTAGCGTCTAGTTCACCACTGTCAGCTTTGTCTAATGGCAGTGGTTTTTCACTTGGAACGCTGGCATCTTTACAAATGACTTCAGTACCAAAGACATCAACTCCCTCCATCCTCTCTGCTTCACTCAGTAATCTGTCACTAAACAGTCCAAACATAACTGCAGCAAGCTCCACTCTGACTCCTCCTCCCCCTGGGTTCGGAACCCTCGGTTCTGTCATGAAAACCAGTCAGCTCTCAGTTGCAGATCCTAAAGGAGGCCCATCATTGGCTGATTTAATCCAAGAACACTCAAACTGCAGTCCAACTTTAAATAACTCCTTTCCAACCCCTGGTAGTGGGGTACATGCTCTGAGGTGTGAGGGGAATGCTACACCTTCTCTGTCTGACCTTGCTTCGGAGCATCAAATAAGAAGAATTCACTCTGATTCTCAAAGCACTGAAAGATCATTAAACACACAGTTGTCCTCGTCTCGCCTGGGTGGGACTGTCGCATTGTCAGATCTAGCCCAGCAGCATGAAACCAGCAGTGCCTCTGCCTCTTTTCTGGCCGCCGGGACTGAATCTCGAGCAAATGCACTGAAACAAGCACCTGGCCTCTCGGAGCTGCTTTCTTTGTCACATTTACTATCTGAACATAAAGGCGAAACCTCAACCACCTCAAATGGGTCGCTAGGCACCCTCAGCTCCCTTGTGTCACCAGCAAAACCAGAGAGGGCTGATGTGTTGGCACAAAGTACTAAAGAGGGTGGGAGTAAGCGCAAGCTCGACCACAAACCACCCCAGCGGGTCTGCAGGCCATCGAAGGTGGGTCAAGCTATCGATCTGAGCACGCTCATGGAGCAGGTGAGCAGAATGAGCCCTCATCAGCTCGACGGCGACCTCTCCTCACCATCGTCTCCAACCCCTCTTGGTTCGGGGCGGGATTTGTCCGTCTTTGCGAAACCTTCAATATTCGCGATCACTTTGTCATTTCAGAGCCACAGACAAAAGAGGAGGAGGAGAAAGTTACTGAAAGGAAAAATGCAAGGCCAGAAGACAAAACGTTGTTATCAGTCCCTCCTTCTCAAACCACAAAACCGATCCAAAGAGCAGTGCCCCCCACTTTTTCCTGTTGTACCTTTCCGTTTTGATTCTCCTTCACCTGATGACATCGTTCGAGCGAATCAAAGCAAAGCTTTCACACGATAGGCTCACGGAAACACTTGAGTTGGTGCTAAATTATCCTATTTTTACTGGAGACCATTAGTTGTTTTTTTTAGTTGGACAAAGAAATTACCTTGAAAATTCAGCGCTCTGAAGTGTTCATCATAATCATTTTTAAAATGTCGCATGAATATAGCAGCTACAGTTACACCGTTGGGACCAACAGGATGAAATATTTAATCTGATAACTGCAAGACAAAATAACTAAAACAGTATTCTATATATCTTTTAGTATTAAATTAACATGTAGATGAGGAATGCTAAAATAATATTAGAAATTGTGGCAGCTTGAAGATATTTTGTTCAGAAACTTTATGTAGCCACTTCATTTTAAATACATTTCAGTTACTTTTCAGTAGTTTCCTTTGTTCTTCATCATTTTAAAAGCTGAATCTTATTTTTATATATATATATATATTTTTTTTTAATGTCAGATGGCTTTTTAATTTTTGTAGGACTGCAAAGAGTTTGATCATAGCGAGAGAAAAAGAAAGCTTTTTCTAGCCTGCGTGAACTGCAAGAAAGGAGAAAGAAGGGGTCGGCTTTGTTTGCAGGTGTGCTGCAGCAATTGGAATATGGATCGGTTAACCATTGTGCTGGTTTACTGCTGCCTGCGTTCCAGATCATGAGGTTGACTTTTTGGTTTAGGGGACACCTGGAGATTTTCCCATGAGAGAACAAGAACGTAGACACACAAGAACACGTGCATACAGATACTCGAACAGACAAGTGAATGCTTTTAAGTGTTTAGTATCAAATGATGGATTTCATTTGGAATGTGAGCACTATGAAGCAAGTGTTTCTAAACAAAACTGATGCATTTTAAAGACAATTGTTGTGATGTTCAATGGGTGTTCTCTCACTTACCGCTTGAGGAGTTATGTACATTTTGAAATAAAGTTTATGAATTGTCTAATTTGCCTAATTAGGCATGTTGTGCAGTTTTGTGTATGCCTATAGGATTGTATGATTTGTCTGGGAAAAAAAGAGTTTCATGTATTTGACCAATTAAAGAAAAAAAAAAAAAGCTTAGTTCTTTATCATGATCAAAATCTACATCTGTAAGAACTGAAATACAGGATTGACATGATTGAAATGTTAATAGCCAAAATAGCAAATTCTAAAAATGATCTGTAGTGTTGTTTGTTTTTAACACTTTTTTATTTATTTCTGCAGCTTTTTATTAGGTAACAAAAAAGCAAATACCAAATTTCTGAGACTGAACACAAAGTACCCCATTGCCTCGTTTCCACTGATACTGGTGCGGTTCGGAATGCTATGTTATGGTGCTGGTATTCAGGAGAGCGTTTCCACCGGCGGTTGGGCTTTCACTGGGCAGATGGGGTTAAACCCAAATGCCTAACGTGGCGTTACAGTAGGGCTACAACAAGTGTGACGCACTAGTATGTCTCGTTCTTGTTGCAAGCAGTGACGTTTTTCTGTTCCCTAACCAGTAGCTCCGCCCTAATCAGAATCAGAAAGGTTTTATTGCCATAATTGTGAACAGGTTCTGGTCCGAATGGAGTGGAACCTCCTGTCTGAGGGGAGCAGGTCAAAAAGTCTGTGTCCTGGGTGAGAAAGGTCGGCTGTAATCCGACCTGGACGCCAAAGTGTCCTGAAGGTGTACAGGCCCTGAAGAGATGGGAGTCTGCAGCCAATCATCTTCTCAGCAGAGCACACAACACACTGTAGTCTCTGCTTGTCCCTGATGGTAGCTCCAGCAGGGAGTACTGTGCTGTATTGTACCACGGTCCCATGAACCTACAAGTGATGGAGGCCCAGAAATGGTGCGGTACTAGTCGGTAGTAGGGGCCTCTTTTACAACAGAAGCAGACAAAATAGCGCACCAAACGGCACAGAGCTGTTGCCTTACCGCTCGGTGGAAACGAGTCACAAAACTACTAATGAAAACATGAAAACATAACGTTTTACTACCACTTTAACTATATATAAATTGTAACATTTAGAAACTTAAGTGTATTTTGTCGCCTTTTTATTTGATCAATCGACACAAAGTGGTACATATTTGTAAAGCGGAAGGAAAAGGACAAATAATTTTCCTTTTTTTTATGTATTTGAAGATAAAAAGCTGCAAACTGTGGCATGCCTTTGTCTATATAAAGATTTTTCACAAATTTGTAATTGGATTTAGGTCTACACTGTGGGCTATTGCAACAGATGAATATGTTTCAATCTAAACATTATATTGTAGCTCTGGTTGTTTGTTGATGGTGATTCTCTAGCTGAAGGCTGAACCTTTCTCCCTGTATCAAGTCTTTTGCAGCCTCTGACAGGTTTTTTTTCCAGGACTGGTCTGTTTTTAACTTCATCAAACCTCCCATCAACTCTCACTACCTTTCCTGTCCCTGTTGAATAACACCATGTATTGCTGTGGGGTTGGTCTGTTTTGACTGATGTGAAGTGTGAAGATTTGCACTACACTTGAAATTTTGAGACTAAGAAGTTTAGTTTTGGTCTCAACTGAGGAAATCACCTTCTGCCACTGGTTTGGTTGGTGGAAAACTGCAACCCAGTGGGGGTTTCTTCCTGCCACTCTTCATAAAGACCAGATTTCTGGAGAACATGACTAACATTTGTCCAACTTAAGCTTCTCTGATTAATGCATTCCTAGCCTAGCCTGTTAGTTTAAGTGGTCTACCATGTCTTGGTAGGTTTGCCGTTTTTCCAAACTCTTTCTTTTTTCAGATTGTGGATCTTACGATGCTCTACAAGATGTTTAAAGCTTGGGATATTGGTTCGTTTTGGTTCTGCTTTCAACTTTATTCCTGATCTTTCTGCGGTGTTCCTTGGTCTTTATAATTCTGATGTGTTGTGAAGATAAAGACTGTCAAAAAAAATGTAC